>PVLA01005286.1:0-150812 GCA_004027455.1 Hydrochoerus hydrochaeris | reverse complement strand
AAAAAAAAAAAAAAAAAAAAAGCATAGTTCTGGGTGTGGGTAGTATTAATCAAAAAGCTCATAGCTTGGATATAATACAAAGGATAAAAGAAAGGCAGGCTTGCTGCTTGACTGTCTTCTGCCTGCTTGCTTTGGACTACTTGTACTCTGTGATGCCCCTCTACCATGCCACCTTGTCTTACAGCCAGCCAACTATGGACTGAAACCTCTATAGAATGTGAGCTGAAATAAAGCTGTCTTCCTTTAATTTGTGAGTGTTGAGTATTTTGTCCCAGCAATGAGAAAAGTAACTAAGACACTGAGGAAAGAGCTTCTTTTGACCCCTAAATATTTGGTCAGCCTGGGCAACATAGTAAGAGCCTGCTTCAGAAGCAAAACAGAATAAAAACAAAGGGAAAAAACTCTAAATATAGGTTAAGCATTTCTAATTTGCAAATCTGGAATGCTATAAAATCAGCTTTTTGAGTGTTGACATAGCTTTTCTCTTGGGTCTGCTTTGCTGTCTCCTTTTTGCCATGAGTGAAAAAGTTTCCACCATGAAACTGTTTTATGCACAAAATTATTAAAAATATGGTATACAATGACCTTCAAGCATATGTGTATAAAGTACACATAAAACAAACTTTGATCCCATTCCCAAGATATTTTAATACATATGTGTTTGTTACTTTTTTTCTCTTTGCTGTGACAAAATACCCAAAGTTAAAGGAGGAAAGGTTTATTTAGCTCACAGTTTGTGGAGGTTTTGGTCCATAATCTGCTGGGGTTCAAGACAGGGTGGCTCATGGCAGAGGGCAACACTTCATGGTGGTGGAAGACAGCAAAATAAACAAGGGCAAAAGGGAGGAGAAGCAAGTCTCTTCCTCTCCCTTATATTGTATGCTACCTGACCCAGGGCAGGTGCAGCATTCACACCAGCAATCCCAGCTTTAGGCAATGAGACAATCATAAACTCTAGATTCAGCTGCTTTTGAAAGGCCTGTCCATAACTGCATGAGGCTTTGGGGGGACATCCAGACACAAACCATAACATTTCACCTTGACCCCCCCAAAGACTCATGCACATCCTTTATGCAAAAGGCATTTAGGCCATCTCTACAAGTTGCCAAAACCCTAACAGTTTCAGCACTGCTGAAAAGTCCAAGTCCCAAGTCTCTGAGAGGAAAGGCAAACTCTCAGCTGCAAGCTCTTGTACAAATGAAAATTTAAACACTTCCTACATTCAATGGCACAAGATAAACATTACCAATCCATAAGGTACAAACAGGGAAATATAAAGGATTGGGATCAAAGCAAGTCCAAAATCCAACACGGCAAATATTAGGTCTTGTAGTTCCATGTGGAACATCCAAAGCAATCTGTGGTAAGTTGTGAGCTCCAGAGGGCTTGCATGGCTCTGCTCTATGGCATTTCTAGTGGCTGTAGCTCCCAGGGTTTCTCTCTTGGGACTGCATTGCTCCTTCCTTGCAGATCTCCTCAGATAATCTACATTCCTGGCTTCTTCAAACTTCTGGCATCTCCACTGCACCTCTGGCTTCACCCTTGTAGTTTTGCACATTGCCCTCTTAGGGACACAGTGCCTGAGCTCCCAGCCTTTTTTTGAAATCTGGGTAGAAGCCCTTTTAGCTTTAGAACTCTTGCATTCTGCATGCATCTAAAACCAGTCATGTGGATGATGCCAAGGTCTGCTGCCTGCTGGGGCAGTAGCCGGCTTTCTTTTCTCTTTGCTATAGAAGTTGAGTGCTGGTTGGAACTTTGGGCGCTGGGAGAACAGGTAGCCTACTCACCGCCCTGGTAAGCAGCTGGGGGCCTGCTGGTGCGCAGGCTAAGGATCAGACATCAATCCATTCCCCTCACCCACCCCGTTAGCAAGTCAGCACCAGCAGTCTGAGTATCTCTTGGGAGGATGAATGTATGCAGTGTGGCAAGTAAGGAGTATTTCCTTCTACCATCTCTTTGAAGGCAAATATTTATATTTTTATCACTGTTTTGCTCAGTTCTGATTAATGGTACTGCTCTATTCAACATTCTGTTTTTATAAGTTCAATATTTCCTTCCATTTTGCTCTACCTGATTGAAAGTACAGCTAATGTGAACAGAATAGGATGTGCCTATTGCTCATGTCCTGGTGACCTGCTGTGAGGTTCTGTGCTAGTTTCACTGCACTGTGGTTGCATGGGTTTGTTCTGTCTTGTTCTGCTGTATTTTGCTACCTTCAAAAAAAAAAAAAGTAGATAACAAAGTAACAAAATACCTCCAAAAAACTCTCAACTCCACCAAAGCTGATCCATGGAGCATAGATGAGGAGAAACTCAAAAACAAGGCAACAGAATTATATAAGATAATTAAAAAGTAAAATAACAACAAAACAACTCAGTAAGCTACTGAGCAACCTGAAACAGGATATAACCAAACAGATAATTTACTTAAAAAGTAAAAGGAAGAAAAGAAAGTGCTCTAGAGGATATGGCTGCATGTATGTTTAAGCGTGTAGGATTGATAACCATGTTGCTAAGTTGTTACTGGATCATTGAACTTCTGTGCAGTCTCACTGTCTGAATGTCCACTTTGTATGCTTTAATTTTGTAACTTGAACAACTATGTCTAAGAAGACAATATGTAATTTGTCAACTAGTGATTTCTTACTGCTTATTTTTTTCTGAAATTCTGTATTGTTTCTACCCTTTTTCTGTTTTGCTTTTTTTCTTTTTAAATAAAATTAAAAAAAAAAAAGAAGTTGAGTGTCTTGATTGCTGAGACTCTAAACTGAGTCTGAGAAACAAATTCTCTATACCACCACCATTCCAGAACATGGTGTGGCTGCCGCCATTCTAGAAGGCTGTCTTCTGTAGTTTTTCCCTCAAAGCAAAATAGTTCACTTTTGTAGTTTTGAGGCTGCAAAAGGTGGAGACTTGTGCTTGTGATGTCCTCAGGCCATCTTTTCTAGTCTCTTGTTCCTTCTCAGCAATCCAGATCTTCTCAGCTCTATCTTTGCAGTCCACAGCCTTACTGGAGCTTTCTTCCTGGTCAAACTTGTAATGTTTTAAATCATTCTACTGGGCTCTTTATTCTTCATTATTGACATAGGTCTGGCTAAAAGCCTCCAACAATAGCCATGTCACAGCATCAACATTCAACTGCCTTAAAATTTCTTCTGCCAAATTAATTAGTCCACCACCTTAATCTTAGTCTCAAAGTTTCTAAACTTGAGCAAAATGTAGACAAACTTCCTGTCCAGCCATAACATACATCATATGGAGTCCAATAGCCAATGCAGTCCTTCACAAACTGTAACAATATACATGCAAGAATTTAAAACCCTCAAATACTCAAAATGTGAAACTTCTGATCCTGCAGTTTAGGTGGAGGTTATTCCACCTGTATTGTAACCCAAATAAGAGTAATGTAATCCAAGTATTGTAATCCTCTTTCTAGTCTTCCTCACAATTCAGAAAATTATATTTGTAATCCCATTGAAATGTTATTGGAATCCTAGCAAGTTTAATTCCAATCTACCACCTCCAATGCAACCCAGGGTGAGAGTAAAGACATATTCAAAGTTAAGGTAAGTAAGTTAAATTAAGCTCAATCCAAGTGAGGATATGTGAACAAAGGCCTTGATCCAAGGCCTCTCCCAGAATTTATATCTTATCTAGAAGGGGGTGACTTGAGAATGAGTGACAGCAAGGATACTGGGAACTACATTACTTGAGCTAGCTAGCCAGATAGGGAGAAAAGTATCTTTGCAAAATGCAGGGAGAATGATATGCAGAAGATTCAATCTACATAATTCGATAAAGGGAGCAAGTGAATTGTTCTTGGAGGCTGTTGTTTCAGTTTCTGATATATAAACTTTTGTGCCCTGGGGATTCCTAGCCTCTTTATTTTGAAGCTCATACCCAGCTGACTCATAGCCTCTTTATTTTGAGGCTCATATCCAGCTGACATTCCTGACTGGCTCTGCCACCCTGCTATACTTCAATCTTTTATAGAGAGCACTACGCAAGGAAATAGGAAGCTATCAATTGGCCTAAAAGATTACATAAGTAGTACCTTGGCTGGTATTTGCATCATTCAGAGCCAATTGAAGGGAGAAGGGAATAGCATAGTCAGCTCTGTACATATCAGTATATGGAAATGACTCTATTTAATTAATGTTGCAGCAATTGTTCTGCAGTCAATGTGAGTCACTCAAATTGTCTCTTATATACCTGCATTATCTGTATCAGTTTGGGATATGGGAGTTACTATATTCAGGCAAAATTCCTCTGTAGTTCATATAATGGTGGAACCAGCATTGGATAGGTAGTTCCATTCCAAAAGAGAAACTGAAAAGGACCCAAGCAAGTCTAAAATCTAGCAAGGCAAATTCCATTAGACTTTGTGGTGGATTAACTAATAGTCAAATTGGAACACCTAGATGAACTGATCATGGTTCTGGGTGTGGAAGACTCACCTGAGGATTGTTGTCAACAGCATACAAAGAGAACTAGAGTGGAAGAAGGTACACTGTTGATTTCCCTGGAGCATTTGTTGGGTTGGTTTTCCTGATATGGACTCAGCTGTTAGCATCTGAGGTGCTTCTGTCTTCCCTGTGGCTGAAAATGGCTGTGGTTCTCTTTAGGGGGAGCTCTGGTCCTTGCCTTGAGCACTGTTGCTTGTCTCCAGTGCAGATCCCTCTGCCTGCTGGCACAGATCCTTCACCCTGTTGTCACAGACTTTTTAGCTTCCACCACTAACCTTTGGGTGTTCCCAGTGTAGATTCCTGATATAGACTACATGAGACATTGTTGTGGGCTCTAGGCTTGCAGCTGAACTGATGGAGAACATAGCCAGGGTTTCTAGGTCTTCAGATGGACTCATGCAGGACATTGCTGTGGAGTCCAGGTCCTCAGCTGGATTCTTTGGGTCTGTAGCACATGGGCAGATCTGTTGCATTCCTCTGCATTTGACTTTTTGGGTGAATATTATAAAATAATCCTATAAATTATGTGTCCAGTATTAAGTTTGTTTCCTTGCAAACCCTGACTACAACAGACTTTAATGGTTGGATGAAAAAGGTTTTGAAAATAGTCAATTTTTAGCCAGGCGTGGTGGTGCATGCCTGTAATTCCAGCAGAGGAGGCTGAAGCAAGAGGGTTGCAGTGAGTTCAAGGCCAGCCTGGACTGCATAGTGAGACCCTGTCACAAAACAAAACAAAACCAAACCAAACCCAGAAAACAAAAAGTAAACTTTAAGAAAGGCTTTTTCTGGATATCTATGAGCTACTTCATTTTAGAGTGCTTGACTGGCAACTATATGATCAGCTTGTTTGGAGCAAGCATATACTTCAATAATTGCTAGTCCTATGTTGGAAGTATGGGGAGGCAGGTGGAGTATTAACAGTAGGCTCAGGAGAGGCAATAATCTGAGACATCCTGGGAGGGAGCAACTGGAGAACCTGGACAGGATAAAATAGTTTTATGACTATAGAAGAGATAAGAAAATGTTCATTGGATTATGAGACAGTATACTGGTTAATTATGGTGGTGGGAAGTAAAGTCTGAGTAAAATGACTTAACTCCTTTCACCTCAAGGACATTATAAATTACCCTAATAAACAATGGTAGGCTGGAAACAAGTACAATTCATACCACTCTTTCTCGGTTCAGGAATAGGTTATCCAGAGACTTAAATTAATAGCCTTTGTCATTCTCTTTGTATGGCTCTGACAAAAGAACACTGACTGATTCAGTAAAGGAAAATTGGATTGCTTGAAAAATAAGGCACCAGCTGGTGGGGAGACTCGCCTTGGTGTTGGGAAGGCTAAATAAAACAGGTAATATTTGGCAAGGAGTAGGGACTGCAAGTGGACTTTCATTTCCGCCCACGCTCACTGCCTGGCACAATCACTACAGAAAAGCGATCTGCGGTGGTGCTTCTGCAACGTCTGCGGTTACAGTCCCAGGGTCTCAGACAAGAGTATTACCTTCTGCAGCGGCACATTTCACAAATGCTATGGGGTGGGCGGAAAAATCCAATTTCCTTCGGAAAAACGGCGCCCACTGCAGCCGTAACTCCAGCGTCAATCCCAGCGTAACTCCCTAGGGTGGCTGCAGTTCTAGGCCGCGGGGGTGGAGTAGGGGGTGGAGCGGTTTGGAAGTTTGGGCAATGGGCAAGTCGGCTCCTTGGCTTCTAGCAATCCATTTTCTACGGCAAGCAGCAAGAGTCAAACACCGCCACTTTTCAGCTCCCATCTACCGCCTGTGCCCAGACTGTCCAGCGTGCCCCTCCGGAGGCGGCAGAAGTCGTGTGAATGCCAGCAAAGGGCTCTGGGCCCACGACTAGTCTGTGCGCTCGGTTACTACTTGTCACCTTCGTCGCCCCGAGGCCTCCTTTACCCTCGCTGGAGAAAGGGCTGGCCTGCAGGACCCTGCGCCACCCTCTGGAAGTGAGGAAAGGAAAAGCGGCCACACTCGAGTTAGAGGAAGAACCCGGCGTCGCACGCCTGGCGGGGGCGGGGCTAGGTGTCTCGCGCAGGGGGCGGGACGCGGTGACGTCGGGGGCGCCGGACCGTGCTGTGGCTGTGGCGGCGTCTGTGGTAGAAGCGGCGGAGGGGCGGCAGCGGCGGTGGTGGCGGCGGCGGTGGTCGCCCGGAGCTGGGTGAGGGGGATATGGTGGTAGGAGCCGGGCGGGGCCTTTCGCTTTTCGCCTGCCGCTGGCACTAAGGCGTTTGCCTGTTCTCACCGGCTCCTCGCTCCGGCCCTGGCTGGGCAGGGCAGCGCGCCCTAGGGAGGGGCGGAGCTGTAGGTGAGGCTCAGGACCCCTCCTCGCCCCTGCCGGCCTAGGGCTGGAGAGGTCCCAGGGCTGTGGTGAGGTAAGGTGGGGTGGGGTGTACTCACCCGACTCGGCAGCCCACCGGCGGACTCCACCCTGCAGGCTTCGGGGTGGGGCGGAATCTGAGGCGGTGGCAGAGGCGGCGGAGGTGGGGTCTCCGGTTGCTTGGAGGAAGGTGGGCTGGAGATTGTGAGGCGTGATGTTGCGGGCAAAGGTAAGTGGGAAGACAAATTGGGGAGTCCCAAGGTTGAGGTGCGGCCAGGGTGGGTCTGTGGGTTCATATAACGTAAAATGTTGAAGATGATCCTTTTTTTTTTGAAAATGGGACCGAAGATGTTGAGTTTTATTTCAAAAGAAAGATCATCTGTGGTTATTGCCTTTGAGACAGTTGAAGAAGCTATTGCATAGATCTCACATTTCTACTTTAGGGTTTGATCCTGTTTCTTTTCCTTTGGCGGGGTGAGTAGGGGTTCTGGGAGGGACGGTAATCTTTTTGCTTTTACTGGGTAGATGAATTATGAGCGGGGATGGATCTGAAGTTTTACACGTAAGAAAGAGGAGGTCTCAGTTTTAAACTTCATTCTGGCAGCAGTCAGTAGGAAATAGGTCTCATTACAGCTAAAAGGTGTTTTCCAGGTTTTTAAATTTCCCTTTCTTTTTCTCTTCCCCCCTCCTTTCCTTCTTTACTTTTTTTTTTCTCCCTATGCGTATAAGGTCTCTTATGCTACTTAAAAATAATAGGCTTTATTGGGGCTAAGAAACAGCGTAAGATTCAGGTGGTTGCTTTCTTTGGATGAATACATTTCTGAGTGATAGTTGCAGGTGGTTGTAGTTGACAGCTTTAGGTGGATACAGTGAATAATTTGAAACTTTCTATTCGAGCTGATTATGTGACAAGTGTCTAAAATATTTTCCTAGCTGTTTTTTACAGCTTTTCAGTAGATGTTGATATCTGGACACTTTGTGTTTAACACCGAATTCTTAGAGATTATTGATTATTTCTTAGTTGCAGGTGTATTTATTGCAGTTTTTATTAAAACTTTAAGATTGATTTTTGTAGGTCGGTCCCTCAGTTTCCCAGAAATATTCGCAGAACCAAGTGCAGTACTTTTAAAATGCTCTTTAATAGCATTTTAGAAGCATGCATCTTTGTTGGGAGATGTTATTGAAAGGGTGTTCACTGTTCTTAATGTCAGTATTTCATAATTTAATACAGTAAATCTGAATTGTCTTTCCTGAATTCGTATTTCCTGCACAGTTATAGTATTTACAAGCCTTACCTATTAGTGTCATATAAACAACTTCTTGTTCAAAACACAGACCCTATCATGGGCATGCGTTATATGATGGATGAAAGTAGTGATGACTCTTAATTCATTTATGGAGGAAGAGAGGAAGATGAAATGGAATTTAGTGACTTTGTAAAGGGTTACTCAATTTACTTGGGAAAATTGCCAGGGTAGTGCTTTCTTGTAAACCAAGACAGAAATATACAGATTAATTCCAGTAGTTGCAGATTGCCTTTTTTACATTCTTTCTTAGTGAGTATTCTCCAAATACTTCTGCTTGTAGAGACTTAAAGGAAACAGAGGATATAATAGCTACTAAGTGAGAAAGTATAGTGATCTAAGTTTTATGGATAAAAGATTAAATTAGGTATATAAAGACAGACTGAGTGATAGGTTGGTATAGTAATTTTGATTGTTCAGAAAGAAAATTTAAAATCTGCATATTTAGTTTTGATTTTTAAACTCTCTCTCTCTCTCTCTATTTATCTATCTATATATTTTTTGTCTTTTGAGACAGGGTTTTCCTGTGTAGTTCAGGCTGGTCTTGAGCTCACTTGGTAGCCCAGGCTGGTCTCGAACTTGCAACGATCCTTCTGATTTAGCCTCCCAGATGCTGGGATTACAGGGGTGCACCACCATGTCCAGTTAAATTATATGTTGATTTAATTAATTGGGATAAATAGGAACTGAGATATTGGGTGAAACTTGTATGTGTACACTCCTAAAATGACATTTGCATTGTTGACAGTGAGATCTGATTCTTCTCCTTATAGAAATGAAATCATACAATTTAGGGAGAAGTCTAAAGTAGAAGCAACCTATTTAGAGATCTAGATAGAAGTTCTTGGACCAAAAATCTTACATTTTATTTTGGATGAAATATCGCTTGCCATTGTTTCTGTGATATCCTTGTTGAACTACTAACATATTCTTGTTTTTTTTCTCCTTTGCTAAAGTCATAAATATGTTAGTTGATGAATTCAGCATGAATACCAGGAACTTAGTAAGTGAAGGTTTGCATAGCTGCCCTGTTTTACTCCATGTTTGTGCTTTTAGAAGTAGTATGAGAGCTGTTAAATGTGCATTTGACACATATTTTACCAGGAACATTGATGGGGAGAGGTAAGGGAACTTAATCTTCAGTACCTTGATTATCAATTTTTCAGAATGATACAATTCAATAAAATAAATTTAACATAATGATTATGTTCCTCCAGTCTTCTGGGGTCTTGGAGTGTGGGCTCTGGTATCAGTGCCTGAGTTTAAATCCTGCCTATGCCATTATGTGAACTAGGCATACTGCTCAACCTTAATTTCCTAATCTTAATCTGTGCCTTAGTTTCTTTATTACCAGAATGGGAGTAAGAACAGTAGTACCTAACATCTTAGGATGTTTAAGTGAGTTAATTTATACAGTTAATGAGTTTGCTAACATCTATTGAATTTTTTACTGTAAATACAATTTATTTATTCACTTAATGATTACATATTGAACAAGTATTATGCTCAGATTTCTAGATATTGGCAGTATGACAATGAACAAAGCTAAACAAAATCTGATTTTTTTTTTGTCTTTTTGAGACAGGGTTTTGTTATGCAGTTCAGTTGAACTTACTTTGTAACTCAGACTTGCCTCCAACTTGCAGCAGTCTTCTTGCCTCAGCCTCCTGAGTGCTGGGATTACAGGCGTGTACTACCATGCCTAGCTAAAAAATCTGAATCTTGGTGGAGCTTTTATTCTAGTTGAGGAGACAGATGATAAAATAATTAAAGGAATAAATTGTATGCATATATTAGGAGTTGATAAATGCCATGAAGACAAATGAAGCAAGAAGACAAAAAATATGGAGATAGGGGTTTAGGCTTGTAGATCACTGGAAAGCATCTATTTGATTATGGTTGGAAGGCTGTTGCAGAGTTTGTAGTGGAGGAATGACATAATCTGATTGATGTTTTAAGAGAAGGGCTCTGACTACTTTTGGGGCCTTAGACCAGAGGTGTAAGCTATAAGTAAGATAGAGATAGAACATCCTTAGTCAGGTGGCTCTTTTGCAGTATTCCAGGTGAGAAAGAGTTTGACCAAGAATATAGTAAGATCAAGTGTTGAGAAGTTCTGTTAGCATTCCTGTTGAACACAGTGTCTGACACCTGCAAGTTAAATGAGGAAAAGTTTAATTTGTGTACAGTTTCAGCTGATGATCGCCTGGCTCCAAGGCAGAAACATGGCAGAAGACTGAGGAAGGGAACCAGAGTAGGGGAAGAATACCAGAGTGGAAGGGCAAGAGATGGAGATAGACCCCAAGACCATTCCTCCGTGACTGATCCAGATAAACTTAGAAGTGTGCTTCACTAATCCCCTGGGCAGATGTTCAAGTTCCATGCTAATTTCCACAGAATTGGTTGGAGTTTGGATCTCTTTTCAGGGTAGCCCTATAGTGTTGGTTGGTTATTCAAGGTGAACAAAACAGAAGAATAAAGAATAAAGTATTTGGCTTGAAGAACTAAAGAGTGAAGTTGCTACTGAAAATGGGAGTTGATGGGGCATTTTTGGGAATAAACCAGACATTCAAGCAAGATGTCTAGGAAGAATGAGAAATTTGTTTTTTTTCACTGGCATGTAAAATTATAATGGGAATGAGATCATCAGGGGAGTAAATTTAGGTTGAGCAAAGATTGGAGTATCTGAGTCTCGGTATATGTCTTAGTTACTTTTCTGACATGTAATATCTGACACCTAAAGTTAAAAGAGGAAAGGTTTATTTTGGCTCACAGTTTGTGGATGTTTCAGTCTCTGGTTTGCTGGCTCCAAGGCAGGATGGTATGGCAGAGGGACATGGCAGAGGAGAGTTGCTCATGGCACAGCACACAGGAAGGAAGAGAGATCAAGGAGTTCAGGGAGAGGGGTGTACCCTTCCAAGGCTAAGGCACACTAACTACCTTCTTCTGAGGAGGCTTCACCTTCCAACATCATATTTAGCTGTAAACTCATGAATGAAAATCCACTGATGAATATCATGCCCCCATGATTTGGTCATCTCCCAAGTGCATGAGCCTTTGGAGGAACATTTTGATATAAATTATAACAGGAGTGATTAATTCATTTATTTACTTAACAGTTGTTAGTAAGTATGGCCTTTCCTATTTTTTTTTTTTTTTTTTAGACTTAGAGGATACAGCAGTGAACAGAGCTTACAAAAATCTTTGTTTTGTGAAATGAAGAGGAACTCAGCAGACTGATGAGAGGTCACAGACTAAAGAGGAAAGTCAGAGGAGTATGATGCTCTAGAAGTGGAGGAAAGGAAGGAGTAATCAGCTGTGTCATTGTTTAAAGATGTACCTAGAGTGTGGGATAATAGATATAGTCTGCTCGGCTGTAATATATAGCAACACAGGGGTGAGATGGATGAGATAAATGTGAGAATCTTCAGCTTTTTACTTCCATGGTTTGGTTTTAAAAAAATATTTCACTGTTTTCAGAACAAAGTATTCTGTGAATATGTGCTAATATGAAGGAGGTTTTTTTTTTTTAACTGTTAAGTATACTTAAGTATTTTAAAAATAGGTAATATATGTACTAAATCAGAAGTCACAAAAGAGTATTTAGTGAAAAATAAGTTTTTTGTTCCATCTCATTTTTCCTTAAGGTAATCACTGGTTCTAGTTTCTATATTTCTTACCAATAAAATTCTGTGCAATAATGTGAAGTTTTGCTATTATAAAATTATATAAATACTAAAAATATTATATTTTCTAATCTGAATATTGAACTCTGGTAATATTTTAGAATTATTTAAAAGATTGCTTTAAGATTCTCAAAGGGAAATAAGTCACATCAGGTAATGATTCTAGTTTTTTTGTCTTTTTTTTTTGGGGACAGGGTTTTGCTGTGGAGTTCAGGCTGACCTAGAATTCATGAGGCAGCCCAGGTTGGCCTTGAACTCTTGGCGGTCCTCTTGCCTGAGCCTCTCAAGTGCTAGGATTACAGATGAGAGCCATCTCTGGCTTTTTTTTTTTTTTTTTTAGGTTAACCATTTTTTTGTTTGTTTGTTTTTTTTTCTTTGGTACCGGGGATCGAACTCTCCATCTTGCGTTTGCCAGGCAGGTGCTTAACCCGGTCAGCTAAATCCCCAGCTGGCTTTTTTTTTTTTTTTAAACCTTTTCTTTCTTTCTTTCTTTTTTTTTTTTTTTAGCAATAGTCTTGCTGTGTAGTTCAGGCTGGCCTTGAACTCACTGTGTAGTCCAAGCTGGCCTCAAACTCATGGCACTCCTCCTGCCTCAGCCTCCTGAGTGCTAGGGTTGTAGATATGTGCTGCCATGCCCTGCTCATGATTCGAGTTTTGTAGTTGAGTTGGTTACTAGACTAATACAGAAAGGAAATGCAGAAGTTGTCATGTAGATAGATTTTAGCTGGATCTTTTCATGTTATATTTGTGGAAAACATGAAAAAATGTCTACTAGATTTCATGAAGACAGCGACTGTCATGTGTTTTGTACTGAACTTACCTAAATATTTGATGACTGAATGGATAATGGTACAATTAGAAGTTATTGAATGCCTGGGTCCAATAAATAGAATTGCTTACTGGAGATGAAGAGTTAGAGGAAGTGATGTTAGATGACTCATCCATGTAGGAAATGACTGGGATGGTAGCAGAAGTGCTGATGTAGAGAATTGTAGCCTGGTTATCCTTAATGAGTGTGGGTTATGTCTAGGAGATGGTTACTAATAGTAAAGAAAGAGATGGAAGTAGAAAACTGAAATACTGAGTAGCATGAAAATCAGAGTAAGGATTTTCATGCGGAGGATTCAAGAATAATGGTGGTGTTGCGAGGAAGGAGGGTACCAGCCTCATTTTCCAATACTGGGGGTGCTGTGCGACAGACTGAATACATTTCACTTCAAAGGGTTATATGAACCAGGTGTGGTGGCACATAACACCAACATTTGGGAGGCTGAGATAGGATCAGGAGTTTGAGGCTACCCTAGGTTGCATAGCAAGACCCTGTTTCAAAAACAAAAACAAAAGGCCATGTGACAGGAGATGTTCTGATAGAAAAACTAGTTTTCAGTTAGAGAGATGGTGAGAACATTATAAGGAAATTGAGGACTTTAGAGGACTTTCCATGAGAGTGTATTTTTCCATTTGTCTTGGTTACTTTCTTCTTTTTCTTTTTTTTTTTTGAGACAGAGTATTGCTTTGTAGTCCAGGCTGGCCTTGAACATACGATGTAACCCAGGCCAGCCTTGAACTCATGGCAGTTCTCCTGCTTCAGGCTCCTGGGTGCTGGGATTACAGGTGGTTGCTTTCTTATTGCTGTGCAAAATACCTGACACTTTAAGATTAATTTTTTTGGTTTACTGTCTCCTTTCAGTCTTAATTTGAAAAGATGATGCAAGGAGACAGCTGAGTGGGTGTCTCCTGATATTTTTGAGGGAGGATTGCCCATTGTAGGGGTAAGAAAGGTGGCTGGAGTTGGGAAGTGGGAGACTGGGCCATTTCCCTGAGAACGGTCCTGAACTGGGTTCCATAGCCTTCCAGGCAGTTTGTCCTCCATGCTGAAAGAACGTGTCCTCCCATTCAGAGTGAAGAAGGTCCATCTTTTTGTGATGTTCTCAGATAGAGAATGAGAAAGAAGTAAAAAAGGCTGACAAAGGAAAAAGGGGACAGTGGGTTGGCTTCCTCTGGGCAGCAAGTCGATTGGACCAGAATCTTATTTTTTTGGTGCAGTATCGAACTTGTGCTTGCTAGGCAGGCACTTGTACTTCTGAGCTAAATCCCTGGCCCAGGGCCAGAATCTTATGCTCCCAGGAATGGTGTTAGATGAACAGATGGTGGTGAATGCCTGGTGTGAGTTATGGCAGGATGGTTCTGGATCTGGAATTTGTGGAAAGGAAGGATTTTGAGGAAGTGGAGAAGGGAGATTTGGTTACCCAGTTGGGGCTAGAACATTGCCTCCAGGGGTTTTGAGGGCTCATCAAAGTGAGTGGCCAGAGTTGTATTGAGCCTATGCAACCAACTCTTTGAAGAGAGGAAATGGAGTGAGAGATAGAAGGCTCTTGGCATCTAGGAGTAAGCCCAGGACGAGGTGTTGCTGCCTTTGATTTGTAGGTTGCGAAAGAACCACTGTTCTAGGCTTGTGCTCCCAGGTTTTGGTGCCCCATGAATGGGAAAGAGGGATACAGACTCAATTGTTGAAGCAGATGTATTGGCTGAACCTGAGAGGAATCTTTGTGGGGACAAAAGATGTTGTTTACAGATAAAAGGCTTTTTTAAATAGCATTTTTTGGGTGGACTTTTGAGGGAAATAGGTTGGAGAAATGGTGGACTGAGGACTTGCTAATGTGTCCTCTGTAACCTGCTGATGTGTCCTTATGTGACTGCTCTTAACCTGCTGAAATGTCTTCTGAGATCTAATGATATGTCCTTGGGGGACTGCTTGTGGCCTACTGATACATCCTCTATGACCTACTGACATGTCCTCTGTGACCTGAGTAAAATGAAACCTATGTTTCTCTAATATGGCAAATGGGCTCATTTGAAGTGGCACTGTTCCTATGATTACGTTTATTGTGAGGAGTTACTACATGTATACAACATAACTTAATTCTTTGAAGTCCCTTTCCCTCCTGGCTGCATTTTCTTTTTCAAATCTACCCCCATCTCTTTTTTTTTTTCCTATAGTATATATTTTAGTTTGCTCTTTATTTATATTTTGGGTTTCTTGTGTAAGAGAAACCATGTGATAGCTAAGCTTATATGCCTGATTTATTTCCCTTAACATTGTGGTCTCAGGGTACATCTAATATCTTATGAATGACTCAAGTTTATTTTTCCTTGTGGCAGAGTAGTGCTCCATTGTTTATGTATATCACGTTTTCTTTATCCATTGATCTGTTGATGGTCTTGTAGGCCTCTTGAGGTTTAATTATTGTGAATTGTGCAGCTATAAACTTGGGTGTGCATGTATTATTATATTATGATATCTTAAATTCTTTTGGGAATATACCTCAAAGGGGAATAACTGGGTCAAATGAATTTCTAGTTTGAATTTTTAGAAATCTCCATAGTGATTTCCATCATGGCTGAACTGGTCAATATTCCTAGCAACAGTGAAGAAGTGCCCTTCCCTCCCCTCCAGCTTTGCTAGTATTTGTTACCTGATTTCTTAATTATAGCTTTTCTTCTGGAGTAGAATGAAATTTCAGTGTTGTTTTAATTTGCATTTCCTTAATGACCGTTTGTATTTCATTTATTTTTTGGCCATTTGTATTTCTTCTTTTGAGAAGTATCTGTTCATTTGAGTTGCCCATTTTTTGTTTGGGTTATTTTGGGGAGTCTTAATTATTTGAGTTCTTTATATATTCTAGATGTTAGTTCTATGTCCAAGGAATAGTTAGCAAAATTTTTCCCCATTCTGTAGCTTGCCTCCTTACTTTCTTGGTTTTCTCTTCCTCCCCTTCCTCTTCTTTTTACTTTGTCGGTTTTCTTTTTAATTTAATTTAATGTGCATTTGGTAGTTCTTGGTGTTATGTCTTGTGCAACTGGGATACTTTCAGAAAGTTTTTGCCTGCACCTATATCTTTTTTTTGGTAGTGGGGATCAAACTCATGACCGTGCTCTTGCAAGGCAGGTGCTTATGCTGCTGAGCTAAATCCTGGGCCGTATCCACACCTGTATCTTCAGGAGTTTTACCTATTTTGTCTTCAAGCAGATCAGATGTTTCTGTTTTAATCTTTAGGTCTTTGATCCATTTCGATTTTAGGTTATTACATGGTGAGAGAGATGGATCTAGATTTCATCTTCTGCATGTTGACAGCTAGTGTTTCCAGAACCATCTGTTAAAGAGGCTGTCTCTCCTCCAGTGTGAGGGCTGAATGTGCTTGCATTCTCTACTCTGTTCCATTTATCCACGTGTCTTTTTTTTTTTTCTTTTCTTTTCAATACCATGCTGTTTTTATATCATTGTAGGTTTGAAGTTCAGGACTGTAATTCTTCCTTCTTACTCTTACTGCCCAGGAGGGCTTTTGCTGTTCTAGGTTGCTTCTGCTTCCATATGAATTTTAGGGTTTTTTTCCTAGTTCTGTGAGGAATGCTATTGGTGTTTGCATTGTAACTTGCATTAAATATGTAAATCAGTTTTGGAAGTATGGCCATTTTGACTGTATTTTGGAAGTATGGCCAGTTTGACTGTATTGTTTCTGCCTATGCAGGAACAGGGGTATCTCTTCATTTTCTGATATGCTGTTCTATCTTCTTTTTCAGAGTACTTTGTTTTTTCGTTGTAGAGGTCTTTCACTTCTTTGGAAAGGTTAATTCCTAGATATTGATGGTATTGTGGAAGGTATTATTGCCTTGATTACTTCTTGCTGAGTTTCTGTTGATGTGCAGGAATGCTCTGGTTTTTGTGTATTGAGTTTTTATACTGGTAAGCTGCTCAATTTGGCTGTTAATTCTAGAGTGCGTTGGTGGAATTTTTGGGTCTTTGTAAGAGGATCATGTCATCTGCAAATGGTGATAATTTAATGTCTTCCTTTCCTATCCAATACCCTTTCATTTCTTTGTCTTGCTTGGTCTAGCTAATGTTTTGAGAACTATATTAATCAGGAGTGGTGATATCAGACATCCTTTCTCATTCCTGATTTTAGAAGGAAAGCTGTCATCTTCCCATGTAATATGGTGTTGGTTGTTGGTTTGTCATACATATCTTCAGGTTGAGATATGGGCTTTCTGTACCCATTTTTTTAAGTTTTTTTTTTTTATTAGCAGTGGATGTTGAATTTTGTCAGTGTTCTGTGTCAGTTGAAATGATCATGTGATTTTCATCCTTCTGTTTATATGGTAATACCTCTGTGTATGTTAGAGTATTTCTGTGTTCTTTGGATGAATCCAGTCAAGGTGGATGATGGTTTGTTCCATCCTTTTTTTTTTGGTATCTTGTTGAGGCTTTTGCATGAATATGTATTAAAGAGATGTTATACTTACCTTTTTTTGGTTAGGTCCTCTTTTAGTTTTGGAATAAGGGTAATGCTAGTTTCTAGGAGTGACTGTGGAAGTATTCTGATTTTATGAAAGAGTGTGAGGAGTGCTGGTATTAGGTCTTTCCTAAAGTTCTTGTAGAATTCTAGAGGGGCTGTGGTTTTTTTTTTTTTTTTTAAGTGTTGGTTTTCTTATTACTTCTTCAATTACATTAATGATATTGCATTATTCATTATTTTTATGTTTTGTTCCTTCAGTTTTGGTAGCTTATATATACCTAGGAAATTATTCTCTTGAATTCTCCATTTTATTAGAATATGGGTCCTCAAAGTAGTTGCTGATAATCTTCAGAATTTTTTGTGAATTCATGTTTTTCATTTCTAATTGCAATAATGTGGGTCTTTTCATTTTTTGGTAAGATTAGCTGTGAATTTGCCTATTTTGTTCACTGTTCTAAAGAACCAGTGCTTCTGAGTCATTGATTTTTTTTTCTTTTGGTACCAGTTTCATTAATTTTTGTTCAGATCTTTGTAATTTCCTTCCTTGTACTAGCTTTGGATTTGGATTGTTCTTGTTTTTCTAGGACCTTGATGTCATTTATTTGGACTGTTTTCTTGATGTTGGCATTGTAGCTGATGTTTTCCTGATATTGGCATTCCTCTTACGACTGCTTTTATTGTGTATGATAGGTACAGGTTTCTGTTTTGTACTGACATTATCATTTAACTCTAGAAACTGTCTTACCTCTTTTTGATTCATCTGTTACCCATTGATTATTCAAGAGTGTATTACGTAGCCAGGAGTGTTGGTGCACTGCTGAGGCAGGAGGATTATTGCGAGTTCCAGACCAGCCTGGGCTACAAAGTGAGCTCAAGGCCACGTGAACTGCATAGCAAGACCTTGTTTCAAAAAAAAAAAAAAAAAAGTATTGTTTGATTTTCATGTATTTTCATAATTTTATTTCTTTTGCCATTGATTTCTAATTTCATTGCACTATGATCTGATGATGTGCATCGAATAATTTTGGTTCTTTTGTACTTACCTATGCATGCTTTATGGACTGTCATGTGGTCTATTTTGGAGAAAGTGCCATGTGCTGCTGAGAAGAATGTGTACTGTTGCTGGGTGAAACACTCTAAAGATATCTAAGTCATTTGTTGCAAGGTTCAACTCTTGATATTTCTTGGTTAATTTTTTTTTTTTTGTCTAGTTGATCTCTTTCTGACACTGGCATATTGAGATCTTCCAGTATAATTGTGTTGGTGTTTTATCTCTCAGATCTCTCTCTTTTTTTTTTTTTTTTGGTACCAGGGATTGAACTCAAAACCTCACACTTGCCAAGCAGGTGCTTACACCACTGAGCTAGACTCCCAGCCCTGTCTCATTTTTTTAAATGTTTGTTTTATTAAGTTGAGAATGCCAGTATTTGGTACATACATTTATAATTTTTGTCTCTTCCTGTTGAATTGTTCCCTTATCTAGTTTGCAGTGACCTTCTTTGCTACTTCTGGTGAATTTTGGCTTGAAATCCACTGTATCTGAAATTTGAGTATCTGCTGGTTCTTTTCCAGGTTCCTGTTGCATGAGATATTGTTTTATATCCTTTGATTTTTAATATGTATGCTTCTTATATTCTACATATTGTTTGGTTTATTATTTATTTATTTATTTATTTTGTGGTACCGGGGGATTGAACTCACAACCTCGTGCTTGCTAGGCAGGCACTTATGCCACTGAGCTAAATTCCCGGACCTGGGTTTATTTCTTAATATATTGTGCCAGTCTGTCATTTGATTGGAGAAATGAGACCATTGTCATTAAGAGTTACTACCGAAAGGTATTGGCTTATTCATGTTAATATATCATTTTTCTGTTTTTGACCTCTCCCTTCTTTTTAATTCCTTTAGCTGCCTGGCATATTCATTCTATCAGATTTTTTGACAGTGTTGGTTTTATTGTATATAGGATATCCTTGATAATTTTTTTTGTAATGCTTGCGTAGTGATCCTGAATTTCACTTCATTTCATTTCATTTATTTTTTTCTTTTAAAGGGGAAAAGGTTTATTTAGCACGCAGTTTGTAGAGACTGTATTTCATAATTGATTGCCTAGCTCCAAGGCAGGGTGCTAGCGAGGCAACAGTTCATGAGAGTGGAAGATAGCAAAAGCAAGAGGAGATGATCTTGCATTTTTTAAAGTGTTCTTAGCCCATCAATTATTTGCCCATCAATTAAAAAAATTTATTGGTACATTTTACATATACATTCTGGTAACATTAATCATAGGGAATTTGTGCCTGTATATGATATATCTTGCTTTTTTTTTTTTTTTTTGGTACTGGGGATCAAACTCATGACCTTGCACTTGTCAGGCAGGCACTTATGCTGCTGAGCTAAATCCATGGCCCCTCTTGCCTCTTTTTTTAACCATTCTGCTCCTATCCCTTCAACCCCTCTTCTCTGCCTTATTTACAAAAGCTTTGTTTCCATTTCCATTTATTGCTTTTTTTGTCCCTTTCTTCCTTTCCCCTTTCCTCCTCCTTTGTTCTTCTTCCTATTTTAACTTTTTCTTCCTATTTCCATATATATACATATATATGTATATGTTTATATTTGTCTTTGTCTTGTTGACCAGGGTTTTACTATACAGTTCATGGTGGCTTTGAACTCACTTTGTAACTCAGGCTGGCCTCAACTTGCAGGGGTCCTCCTGCCTCAGCCTTCCAAGTGCTAGGATTCCAGGCATGCGCCCCCACCATGCCTGTCTCTCTTACACATTTAGGTCCTTACTTAAACCTTCGGTTTCTCACACCAAAGAATGCGGTTGTTAAATGTATATGCAATTTATTTCACTTAAGAGTATGGTTTCAAGGTGTATCCATTTAGCTGGAAATGTCTCAAGCTTATCCTTCTTTATGTCAGAGTAGTAGTCCATTGTATAAAAAACCAACATCTTTATTTACTCGTTGGTTGCTTTTGTCTGTCAATTTTGAAAGATTTTATCAGATGTATCAACCTGGGTTGGAAGTTGTTTTCTTTCAGGGTTTTAAATGCTTCATTGTTTGCTCTCGTGGCTTTTAAGGTTTATATGAGAAGTCTGCTTTAATTCTAATGGTTTTACTTTTATAAGCAGTTTGTTGCTTTTCTCTAACAGCTGTTAAGATTCTGTCCTGTCTTGGACCTCTGCTGTTTTGAATGTGATGTGATGTGGAGAGGGTCTCTTTTCTTGGTGGCTGTTTGCCACATTGATCTGTACGCTTCATTCTTTCCCAATATTTGGAAAGTTTTCTGCTATTATTTCTGTAAAAAGATGTTTTATGCCATTTGTTCTGCCTTCTGATTTTTCACTTATACTAGTCAATCCTAGTTTAGTCTTCTTTGCATCACACAGCAACTGTTGAATCAATTTTTCATATTCTCTTGTTGTTTTTAAGATATTTTTGAGTAGTCTTTGAAAGCACCCTGTCTTCTAATTCTGATATTCTATTGTCACATTGGTCATCTTCTATAGAATTTTTATTTTTTTACAAGAGCAATTCAAAAGATACAAGTTTTACATTAAGGGTGCAGTGTATTCAGTTAGCTGAATGCACTGTGGGAAAATGTCCTGTCTGGGTTGAAGAGTTGTTCTTGAATTATTAGACTTGACTCTTTTTTTTTTAAAATTTTTTTGTTCTTTTTAGAGAGGGTTTCACTGCGCAGTTTAGGATGGCTTGAACTCACTTTGTAGCCCAGCCTGTCCTCAAACTCACAGCAGTCCTCCTGCCTCAGTCTCCCAAGTGCTGAGATTAGAGGTGTGTATTACCATGCTTGGGCTGGACTTGACTTTATAAATCAATAATACAAAGGAATCATGCAATATTCTTATTATGGGAAACTATTGTGTCACTTACTAATTCTGTTTTTTCAGAACACTGTCCAGGACACTTGGAAAAAAAAGAAAAGACTACATTGATAGGATAAATACACATAAAATGCAAAGAAGTAAACTACTGTGTGACACTACTCTTAGTAATGCGTGCTGTTTGAAAGTGCCTTTAGGAAGAGCCTATACAGCAGGAGATCCGTGCCTAAAGATTCAAAGCGAATTAGAAGTATTGCATAACATTGTAACCCTCAGTTTAGAAACTGTCCCAGGATTAGGTGCATCTTCAGTTAGTGTAACAGGAAAAGGCTATGGATTTTGTTTTATTAATTGAATCCATTCATAGACTGACTGAAGGTCATCAGAGGTGTAGATACAATGAAATTTTTGTTGTTGTTTATGGTCTTTAATTGAAGTAATAAAAAAGGAAATGTATTTAAAAACAAAACAAAACAGTTATTTCTGTCTAGATTATGAAGTGGCATCAGATATGGAATTCATTTTTTTAAAATTTTTAAAATTTTTTTATTTAAAGAGAAAAACAGGAAGAAGGTAGAAATATTACAGAATTTCAAGAAAAGACGATAAACAGTAAGAAATCACTAGTTGATAAATTACTAATCACTAGTTGATATTGTTCTTTTAGAAATAGTTACTCAAGTTACAGAATTAAAGCACACAAAGTGGCCACTAAAGCAATGAGAGTGCAAACAGATCTGTTCAACAATCCAACAAGAACCTAAAAATATGGTCATCAATCCCACACACCTAAACATACATGCAGCTATATCTTTTACAGTGCTTCCTATTTCCTCTTTTTTTACAATAGCAATTATATGTTTTTAAAATTTTATTTAAAGAGAAGAGAAAAAAAAACAATACAGAAAAAAGGGTAGCAACAATACAGAATTCTAAAAGAAAGAAAGAAAAAGGAGAATGAGAAAAAGCTCCACTAAGAAATCAGTAATTTATAAATTACTCACTTTTTTTAAAAAAAGAGAACTTTTTAATTAAAAAAAGTGTCAAAAGGTACTTTATAGCCAAGGGAAAAACATCTCATCCTCAGGATATGCTGAAGAAAATGAACTAGAAGAACACAACTGGAATATTTAATTTCCTTTATAATACACAGAATACAGAGGGTAGGAAAAAGGGAACATGCTTTTAAATGAAAGACCTGACTTTATTTTCACATTTCATAATACAAATGAAACTATGCATTTGCCCACTTTTGTTTTTCCCGCTTCTCCTTTCAAAACTATTCTCTCTTTGATAGGAAGAGAGAGCAAGTCTTCCTTATCACATTGTTAGAAAGCACAGCACCATGATCTCCTGGTGAAGTAGAACAAATAACTGATTAAACTGATATAAAGTTTAATCAATTAAACTGATATAAAGAGACTGCCCTCTAGCTTTATCTGTCTGGTTTAGTCATTGCTGGCAGAATGGGTGGTGCCCTCATGGTCTAGGGTGAGGTCTCATCATTGGAGACTGAGGCATCATCAGCTCATTCTAGGAGCAGGACCCACTGGTATCAACTTGGCCGGGGGGAGTGTCCATCATTGGCATCACAGCATCCCTATATGGAATGCTAACATCATACCAGGGTAAGAAAGACCTAGGAGTGGAGATGGGATTATCGCCCCTGCTGGAGGAGGAGCAGAATGGAGTAGGAGGTTTCTTGTTGAAATGCAGCTGTTGTTTTGTCTGTCAGGCTCTGACCTTGCTCTTCCATCCATTTCTCATAGTCTTTCATCACTACAGTATATCTTATAGATGGAGCGTCAAAGATGAGGTGTGTATTGCAGTAGTCACAATAAAACTTGGGCATGTTGCTCTCCAGGCCGTTGACTGTCCTGGGGTTCATGTTTTGAGTGGCCACTTGTGATACAATTTTGATAATCTGTGGCTTATGTATGGTTCCGGTGGTTCAGTTACCCTTCTGTGCAATCCTAGTAATCCATGCTTGGTGACCTTCACTGTATTGAGGGAACTTTATTTCTGCACAAAACCAAGCTGCTTGTTTACATAGTAAAGAGATTAGAAGGCCTCCTATAGTCTCTGGGCATGTCCTATGTGTTACACTGAACGTGTTTTCATAGGCCTTGTTCACAGTAGCTGTCTTCACTAGCTTGAGAATGTCATGAACACAAACTACACCTTGTTCCTCTGTTGCTTGACTAGATTCTATGTTTGGTCCAAAATCCTGTGCTGTCCAAAAGTCTGTGTTGTCGGTGGCTGTGTGGGTATTGAGTTTGTGCATGAGTTCTGTAGCTGTTATATTGAAATGTGCCATATTCTCATTCGGTTTTGGTATGCCAATTCCATATCTTCCTGGGGTACCACTAGCTTAATTTTATCCCATTTTTCAAGAATATCCAGCTACTGATCCATAGTGACAGCTTTTGTGTCTACCCCTTGACTGTTTGTTTGTTTGTTTTTTGTTATTTTGAGTCAGGGTCTTACTATGTAGTTCAGCCTCCTGGTCTTGAACTCACTATGTAACCCAGGCTGGCCTGGAACTCATGGCAGTCTTCCTGCCTGAGCTTCCCAAGTACTCCTGGGATTACAGGCATGTGTCACTACGCCCAGCATGACAGGGGTTTTGTCAACAGAAGCATGTCTCCTGATACTACATTGTCTGGCATGCTAAGTTCATTGAGTTGGCAAACAGTTGTGGCAACCCCTCCTAGAAAAATCCAGGGCTTTAATACTGTTTGGCTACTTATTACAGGTGTTCCCACTTCCTCTGGTGCATCTTTAGAACCTTGTATAATCAGGGACATCATTTTATCACTTTCCCTGTTGGTCATTTTATTACTGATTCCAAGGAACATCAGCATGTTGGCACATTCTATGTCCCCCATTGTGTAGAGGTCACTGAGGGCATTGGCAGTGCTATCCTGGCTATCATATAAGAGTCATCTATACTAGGATAAATATAATTTATGGTTTGAACCAACAAAAGAATACCAGGCATTAAAGAAATGACATAGGTATTCAAATTGTGGCATAACCGTTCCCGGAAAGTGCTCATCTTGCACGCAGTTTTCTTAACAATTTCTGCAGGACATCTTGGGGCACTTTGCATCCTGTGCCCTTAAATTTAGAGAATCTGGTTGTCTGGAAGCTTTTGTCCAACTTAAAACTTTTTTTTTTTTTTTTTCAACTTTTAACTTTCTAGGTTAAAGAACTACTGTGTAGATGTGGTTCTGGGCCCACACTCTTCACAGTTCAGCCCCTTACCTCCCTGTCTCACTGTTAGCTTGATCCTCTACTTGTGATCCTCAGATCTCTGTGCTCCCAAGCCTTGTATGTGCAGAGGGTGGTCATGTATGCTCCATGAGGCCTGCGTCACAGGCAGCCTGGTGAGGACAGTACACTTGGAGATACCTTAAATCTCAGGCTGTTAACTAACACATTTCCATTGGTTTGAAGCATGCCTAGTCCCATCTATGGCTCATACCACATGTGGTAATCACTTTAATCAGTCTTTTTACTAATAAAAATAATAAAAGTCTGTAAGAAGCACTGAATCTAGGTAATTGCTTGAATTTGAATAATTTCTGCACAAATAGAAATATTAATACCACCCATACCAATTAAAACATTTACAATGAATTAATTTTATTAAAAGAAATTTATTTATGAATAGTTTACCAATAATTAATTCTCTAAATAGTAACATGAAAATCTTACAGGTATTGCTGGTATATGTAATATTCAGTTAAAACTGCTGTACCATAGAATAGCTGTATTACAATTTTCTTACATCATTTAATGTTTTCTGTAAGAAATTATAACATGATGGCATCTGGTCTGCTAAATCAATGCCTTTCTTTGCATTATTATAATCAGTGACATGCGGAGAAGTGGTGCAGGCTGTCCAATGAGACAGTCATCCTTATACCACTATTGATTCAGGACAACCGGGGGCAAGGTTCAAATTCAAATTAGAGCCCCCAGCAGTGAGACACAAAAATTATGGTCCTATATGGATGTGTTAAAGGCATAGTGGGCCTGTGCCACATTTTTTGTACTGCATTGTGCCTTGTGCTGTTCTGTTGTTTTTTTGGGAGGCTGTTTACCTTTTTTGGGCTTACCTTGTATTTGCAGAGACAGGATCTCCTTCCAGGAACTGGGATTAGTGCTTCAGACTTCTTAGTTCTATTCTCTGTGTTGTCTTCAGTTTTGTTGTGGCCTGTAGTTTTTTTGTGGGCTCTTTCTTGATCCTTAGAGTTCAGCTTTTTCTCTTTGCTAAGTTGTTTTCCAGGTGTCTTAGATTCTGGGTCCTGGATAGGTTGTATTTTGCTGCTTGCCTTTATTCTGTTATTTGAATCTGTCACATTATCTTGAACTATACTTAACCCTTCTTATAACAGTGTCAGTTGATACAAATGTCTGTGTGATGAGAGTAAATGAGATAAATGGTATTAAAGGGTTATTTGAACATAGCATCTGTTACTTGAAATAACACTGTGATACTGTGACAGTTGATCTGATAATTAGCTATTAAGTGACTAATGGGCAAATAGAATATATAGCATAATTTCACTGCACAAGGAATGGTTCACCTCACTGGGCAAGATGGGTTGGATGACTTGAGAGTTTATCACTCTACTTAAAGCAGCTTGAAATTTAAAACTTTTCAATTGATTAGTTCTGAAATTTTCCACTTAATGTTTTTGTATTATGGTTGACTGTTGGTAATTGAAACAATACAAAGTAAGAGTATAGAAAAGGAGGGACTACTGTGATAGACATTTTGATTTAAATTTAGCTTTGTCTGTTTTCCAGCTTTATGTTCATGGACTCAATACCATGTGTATTCCTTTATGTCTTATGGCTTTGATTCAGTGTTTTATTTGTGGTATTTATATTTGTTGTGTGTAGTTGAAATTTGTTCATTTTCTTTGTTATATAGTAAGTATTCTGTTGTAGAAATATGCCATTAATAATTATGGCTATGCTATTTCTAATTTGGGGTTCTTATGAAGTATATCACTGTGACCATTGTTGTACAAGTGTTTTGGTGTATTTGTGTATGTATTTCCTGACATGTATATAGTCAGGAGTGAAAATTGTGGTTCAGAAATAGGTGTCCATGTGATTTTCATACATATTTGCCAAACAGTATTCCTGAGTGGTTTATAAACTTACAGTCCCAAGAACAATGCTTGGAAGTTCCTTTTTTCTGTATATTTGGCCAACACTTGGTATTGTCGGTATTATTAATTTTAGTCATTCTGATAGATTAGTAGTGTATCTCATAGTTTTAATTCAGATTTCACTAGTGAACTTGACTATCTTTATATCTTTTGATCATTGAGATTTTTGTGAAATGCTTAAATATCTTGTTCAATTTTGCTTGTCCATTTAATTTATAGGAGTTCCTTACCAATTTTTGACATGAGTGTTCTGGTTATTTGTGTTACAACTATTTGTACTTTTGTGGTTTTCTGTGCTAGGTTTTTCTTCATGGTATTTTTTTTAAAAGAGGAGCTTTTTTTAAAAAAAACTTTTTGCATATTCCAGTCAATATTTACCTTTATGGTTAGTGATTTTTATTCTTTTTTTTTTTTATTTTTGTTTTTTGAGACAGGGTCTTGCTAGGTAGTCCAGACTGGCCTTGCACTCACTATGTAGCCCAAGCTGACTTTGAACTCACACTGATCCTTCTACCTCAGCCTCCCTGAGTGCTGGAATTATAGGCATGTGCCACCATGCCTAGCTGTGGTTAGTGCTTTCTATGTTCTGTTTCAGAAGTCTTCCCAGCCAGTCTTGGTGGTGCAGGCTTATAATGCCAGCTACTCCGGAGGCTGAGGCAGAAGGATTGGGAGTTGTTTCCCAGTCTGCACCAATGTACAAATAGTCTATCTCAAAACAACAATGCTACTTTAGAGAAATGTTTGTCTATCCTATGATCATGAAGTCACTATCTTTCATTATTTTTTGGGAAATGTCTGGAATTGTTACACACTTTTCTGTGATCTGCTTATACATAATTGATTTTTGTATGTGCTGTGAGGTAGAGTTGAAGTTAATTTTTTTCTCATACAACTGGAAGATTTTCTTAGCACCAGTAATTGACAGTTCTTTTCTTTTCTACTTATAGGCTGTCTATTCTGTTCCATTTAGTTCTTTCCTTGTTCTAGTGCTACACTTAGTTACTGTAGCTTTATGGAAAGTTGTAATATTTGTAGAAGTGCCCCTATCTTCTTTTTAAAAGTAATCTTCCTAGGTTGGGTATGGTAGCACATGCGTGTGATCCTGGCACTTAGGAGGCTGAGGCAGGAGGATAGTAGTGAGTTTGAGACCAGCCTGGGCAACAAAGTGAGTTTGAGGCCAGCCTGAACTGCATAGTGAGATGCTGCTTTAAAACAAACAAACAAACAAACAAACAAACAAAAAAGTAACCTTAACACTCACTGTCTTAATGACTATCATAGTCAGTAATTACAACAGTGTGGAATTAGTATATTGGACTTGCAAATTGAAGAACAGAATAGAAAGCATGAAAATAAGCCCACACATTTCTGGTTAATTGATTTTTGACAAATGTGCCAAAATAATTAAGTGGGAGGTAAAGATAATCTTTTCAAAAAGAATTCTAGAACAGTGGAATAGCTATATGCATAAAGAATCTCAGATTTTATCACATAAATGAGTTCTTGGGTCAAGAGTATTTCTCTCTGTAGCCCTCCCCTCTACCCTCCACTGCCTAGTCTGGTGAGGTCCTGCTATGTTACCAATGTTGGACCTTAGAAAGTTTCTTCCATATGATACCAAAATCATGATTCATATCAGAAAACAGAGGCACTTTGCTTTTATCATACTCAAAGTTTTCCTCTTCAAAAAACAGTGTCAAAAAAATAAAAATGCTAACCAGAGAATAGGAGAAAACTTACAAATTATGTAGATGATAAAGGACTTGTGTCCAGAATATGTAAAGAACTTACACCTGAATAATAAGACAACAGAAAAATAAATGGACACAAAATTTGAATAGCTGCTACACCACATGGTAATATATTTTTTTTGTTTGTTTGTTTTTGAGATAGTCTCCCTAAGTAGCACAAGCTGACCTTGAACTCAGCCAGTGTTGCCCAGGCTGGCCTCAAACTCATGGGGATCCTCCTGCCTCAGCCTCCTGAGTGCTGAAATTACAGGCATGTGCCACCATGGCTGGCTAATAAATCCTTAAAAACATGATACCACTATCATGCTGGCTAATAAATTCTTAAAAACATGCTACCCCTACCATTAGTCATTAGATATGAGAGACCATAATGAGATAATACTCCACACCCACTGTAATGGCTAAAATGAAAGGATTGATATGGTCGGTGTTGGCAAGGTTGTGGGGAAACTGGTAGGCAAACATTCATCTCTAAACTACATCCTGGCTCATATTAGTAGGAATGTTAAATGTTGCAGCTATTAGGAAAAACAGCTTTAGTAGTTTTGTTTCTTTTTTCTCCCTCTCTCCTTCCTTCTCTCTCCCTCTCTCGTCTTTCTCCTCTCTGTCCTCTCCTCTTTTTTTTTCTAGTTCTGTGTTTCAGTCTGGCCTTGAGCTTACTGTGTACCCCAGGCTGGTCTCAGTCTCCATGCACCACCATGCTCAATTTAAAGCTGTTTTAGGAGGAATGTTTTTCCTATATTTTTGTCTGTGTTCTCCAGTAAATTTTGGAATTAGTTTATGAATTTCAAAAATGTTTTGGGGTCTCAAATGGAATTTAATTGGATTTTTAGATTGATTTCTATGAAATTATTTCTTTATAGTGTGGAATCTTTGAGTCACTGAATATATTTTCATTTCTTGCTTTCAAATCTTTCAGTAATGTTTTATAGTTTTTTTTTGTTCATTCTTACTTTTTGTTAGATTTAGGATTTAGGACTAGGTAGCTGATGGTATTATAAATGGAATTATAAAAATTTCTTTTCCCTTTTTAAAATAGAGACAAGGTCTTTCTAGGCTAGCCTTGAACTCATAGGCTCAAATAGCCCTCCTAATCAGCCTAAAGTAGTTTGGATTACAAGTACACACCACTGTGCTAGCCTTTTACAAAAAAAGAATTTTAAAATAAATGTTATTTTCTGTTTTTTGCTGGTGTATGGAAATAAAATTGAATTTTAGAGTATTAATCCTGTATTTTGCTGAATTTTACCAAATGTTATGAATTCTAATAGCTTTATCTATAAATTCTCTTGAATTTACACAGCTAAAATAATTGTTACTGTTTTGTCTTTGTGATTTTTGCACATTTTTCTTCCCTTACTTCAGTGGCTAAGATGATTTCTAGCATGAGGTTGGATAGAGTAGTAATGATAGGAGAGGTCCTTGTTGTTTTCCTGTCTCAAAAGGAAATCATTTATCTTTTTTTCTTTGAGCATGATGTTGTCAAACACATACACACAAGACAAGGTCAAAGCCTAGCCCTTGCTGATTAAGATACATGAGCTTCTTTAGATTCAGGTACTTTATCATTTACATGGTCAGTAGAAAGAAGGATAAACCACAACTATCACAAATCTATGACCTTCGTCCCATATACCAAAAAAGGATAACACAGAAAACTGCTTACAATGTGAGCTATGGGATACTATATTAATGAAGAGCTCACTCTAGATTGCTAAGTGGTTTTTTTAATGCTGTATCTCTGTTCTAAGGTAGGCTAGCTAAAAATCCCGTGTTTTATTAGAACCCAGGAAGCCATGAGAATCTGAGTTCGTTACAACCTCTGGGAAGATGGGGAAGCAACAGGAGGCAGTTGGCAGTAGCTGGTGTCTTGGAAGGCCTCTCCCATCATCTGTTTTGGGAGACTTGCAAAAAAGCTAAAGGCTCCAAAGCATCATAGGAGTACTGTTCCCCTACGATACTTGTCATATGTAGTTTTGTTTCGTTTCGTTTTGTTTCTTTTTTCTTTTTTTTGGTACTGGGAAGCTAACTCATGACCTTGTGCTTGCCAGGCAGGTGCTGTGCCACTGAGTTAAATGCCCCACTCTCATAGTTTCTTTTTTACACAAACCTTATTAGATTAAGAAAGTTTTCTTCTATTGTAAGGTTTTTAATCATTAGTAAATGGTAGTAATTATCTGCTTTTCCTACTGACATTGAATTTATTTTCTTTTAACCTGTTAATATGGCCAATTATATGGTTATTAAAATTAATTTTTTTTAAGCCAAGTGTGGTTCATGTGTGCAATCCTAGCACTTGGAAGGCTGAGGTAGGAAGATCCCCATGAGTTCAAGGCCAGACTAGGCTACATAAGCAAGTTCAAGGCCAGCTTGCACTACATAGTGAAATCCTGTCTCAAAAAGAAAATTAAAGTTTTTTTTTTGTCTTTTTGAGGCAGGGTCTCTCTCTCTGCAGTTCAAGCTGGCCTTGAGCTCACTTTGTAGTCTAGGCTGGTCTCGAACTCACAACGATCCTCCTGCCTCAACCTCTCCTGAGTGCTGGGATTGCAGGCATGAGCCATCATGCCCAGCAGAAAATTAATTTTTTATCAATTAAAGAATGTTTTAGTCATGTAGTGGCACATATCTGTAATTCTAGCACTGTAGGTAGTTCAGGTTCAGTGTGGGCAACTTTGTGAAACTGTTTCTTTTTTTAATTTTTTTTTTTATTATTTAAAGAGAAAAGCATGTAAAGGGTAGAGATAATACAGAATTTCAAAAAAAAGATAAACAATAAGAAATCACTAGTTGATAAATTACATGTTGTCCTCTTAGAAATAATTGTTCAAGTTACAAAATTAAAGCATACAAAGTAGATATTCAGACAGTGAGAGTGTAAACAGCTATGTGTGCATGAGTCTCTACGTGTATTTCTGTCCTTTCTGTATTAGAGGGAAAAACAAAACATAGCAAGACAAAACAAAACAAATTCCTGTAAAAAGATGAAACCAAAAAGTCGTATAAAACCACAGTGCAAGGTGATCTACAATGATTACTGTGACGCTTCTTATTATCTTCAATAGAATTGTCTATAGCATCAGGCATAATTGAATATAGCAGTATAATTGAATATAGCAGTATAATTGAATATAGCAGTACATAACAATATTAGTAAAAATAAAACATTGTAGACAATATAAAACTTCAAAGGCAGGTAATAATCAAACCAGAGTGGATATTCTAGTGAATCTTGTCATCTTAAGTGTGGTTGCCTATACTCTCAGACTTGACTATTAATCATAGCAGCTTTGAATAAAATCTATCAATACAAAACAGTGATCTAACAAACCAGATTCGATTACGATCAGTTGTGGTAAAACAGTGTAGGTTTTACAGAGCTGTAGATTAACTTAATAGGAAGTTAAGGATGATTACCGTACTATATCCTGTTATTTTCGGGATTACTGTCTGTGCCCTCAAATCTAGTACAGGTAGAATGACTGGAGCAGAATATAATACATCTAAGCAGAGTGGTGTGAGTAATGTGGGTTTTAAATCCTGGTACACTGTTAACAATATAGGGTATCAAAGTCATCTATATTAGAGATTCTAGCCATCCTTCTCTGCCTCATTTCTGCTATGCTGTTTTTCTGCCTTTGTTTGTCTGCTTTTCTGTGAGACTGTTTCTAAAAGAAGGTTGAAGATGTGGCTCAGTGTACCACACATGCAAAATTATTGTTTCCTTCAAAAGTTTCACTTACTTGAAAGAAAAAAAATCTCTGATTGCCTGCCTTTTTTCCCTCATGTTCATATGGTATTCACTGTTGCTAAACTTTCAAGGAAGACATAATTGAGTGCCTAATATATGAATAAGAATTTATTATTAAAGGTGTAATAGATTGATAGGTTTCCTTTTTTAAATTTATTATTAAAGGTTTAAGAGATTCATGGTTTCCTTAAAAAGAAATCTTTTTTTTGTACTGGGAATCAAACTCAGGACCTTGTGCTTGGTAGCCAGGTACTGTGCCGCTAAGCTGACCCTAGAATTTTATTTTGTACTAGGAATTGAGCTCAGGGCCTTGCTTGCACTTGCCAGGCAGGTGCTTATGCCGCTGAGCTGTATCTCTGGCTGTAAAATTTTTTTGAGCCAGAATTTTTAGAATGTAGTTTATGTTGGTCTTGAACTCACTTTGTAGCCCATGCTGGCCTTAAAATCCACAGTAATCCTACAGCCTCAGCCTCCTGAGTGCTGAGATTAAAAGGTATGTATCATCCTGTCTGGCCAGTGCTAACTTTCTGAATCCATTTTGAAATAATGTGATTAATATTATTACTATGCTTAAGGCCTAGTACTTTTTTTGTCTTTTTCCTTTTTTTTTTCCCCTTTAGTGCTGAGGATTAAACAGGGCCCTATGCATGGTGGCTAAGTGCTTTACCACTGAACCAGAGGCCTGGCTGTATTTTTATTTTTTTTGACAGGGTCTTGCTGTGTGGCTCAGGCTGATTTCACACTCCAGGCCTCAAAGGACCCTCTCGCTTCAGCTCCATGAATAGCTGAGACTACAGATGTGGACCATTGTGATCAGCTATCTGACAATTCTCAGTTTTCATATAGCTGCAATTTATATCTGTTTCTTTAATGACTATTACAATTAAGTTAATTAAAAAATAAGTTAACTGAAGTGTTAAACTGTTAGAATTAAACTTGCAAATGCTAGTAAAGTATAAATATAATGCTATTTTATATCTGTTTAGCAAATATATATATATGTGTGTGTGTATATATACACACAGACAGTAGGCTGCTTATTGTCAAAGATTTCATTTAATATTTGTTAATGAGATGAGAAGTACTAAAGTTGCTATATTGTACTTCATGAGGTTTTTTCCCTTATTTTGGATCATTTAAATAGATAATCATTTCTTTTCATGGGCTTACTAGATCCAAAGATAGGATTTTTTTGTTTTTGTTCATTTTGAGTTTTTTGAGACAGGATCCTAGTATGTAGTCCAGACTGTTCTTGAACTTGCTGTGTAGCCCAGGCTGGCCTTGAAGTTGCAGTCTTGTATGCACTGCCACACCCGACTAAAAGATTGATTTTTTTTTTTTTTTTTTTGGTGCCAGGGAATAAGCCTCCACATAACCCATTTTCAGACTTGCTGCTTTTCAAATGCTTTGGTTGTTTTAGGGAAGAAAATAAATATTTAGTACTTTTAATTTTTCTTAAGTTTTTAAAAAGTTATAAGATGTTTCAAATATGAAAGAAATATAGAGAATTGTATATTTATATACCTCCTACCCAGTTTAGAAAAAGAAAATACTTTGGAATTAGAACTCTGTGTAGAATTCTCCCTGATTATATGAATGTTTTTGTTTACCAACAATGATGTGAATGTGTAATCTTATGAATAATAATGGCCTATAGGCAAGATATTTTGGGTCATATTTCAGAATATTTTATATTTAAGAGGGTGATATGATGCACATGCTGTGTATTACTTTTCAAGAAAGTATCAGAGAATGCTCCATAATTATACATTGTACCAGTGTAGGCCTGATTTTGCTACCATGTTAGTTACATGATTTTTGGATTTTCAGGTATTTTTGAATTTGTGGGTAAGATGTTATAAACAAGTAATGTATTTAAAGCTATTTTTGTATTGTAAATATTTTAATATTGTATGTAATATTAATATTTTGATATTAATACTTTTTGACATTTTTATTAATACTTTGATATTTTTAGTAGTTTTACTCTTTTGCCCTGGCTGGCACAAACTCCTGGTCTCAAAACTCCTGGATTCAAGTGATGCATCTGCCTCAGCCAGCCTGATAGCAGGAACTATAGGACTGTACCACCATGCCTAGCTTAATATATATTTATTAGTTTAGTTTATTACTCTGGTAGGATTTGTTGTGAACTTTGTGCTAAACTAGTAAGATGTAGTGCAGCATGCAAGAGGACTAAAGGTGCAATTTAAAATTTTAGGATTTAGGGCCAGGGATTTAGCTCAGTGGCACAAGTGCCTGCCTGGCAAGCGTGAGATTGTGAGTTCCATTCCTCACCCCCCCAAGTATAAAATTTTAGGATTTAAAAATATTACTATGTCAGAGAGGAGCGAAGTCATTGGGGCAGGCTACTGAACCTAGGATTGACTCTTGAACTAAGCAACACAGATTGCTAATAGAAGTGGGGAACAACTATGATTAGCAACCATGTGGTTACTTTTAAGTATCCACTTGACAAGATATTTGTCATGGTGAGAACTTTGAGAGAACTTATAATTAACTCGATAAACTGAAAAGACTTGTTAAAAACTGCAGTTTACCTGAGGATAACTGAGTTACTCACCGTTCTATAAAGAAAAGATGAAACGGTAACTGTCATATGTCATGATGGCTCCTTTAAATTGATGTCCTTACTGCTCCTAGTAGAGGTGCTCTTTCAGGCAAGTATGCCACTCCTGTAGCTTTTAGTTCCTAGTCAATATTGGGGAATTAGGTTAAGATCAGATAGCAGATGCATGGTGTTAGCAAACCTAATGTTACTCGGTTACATGCTGGAGGAGAGGGCAGAGACATCTGTTCTTTTTTTAAATGTGTAGCTTGTTTTTTGAACCTATTACAGACATATTAGCAATCAGTATCCTTGTCTAACCCATTAACTATTGTGTAATTTAGTGCTGAAGTCCTTGTTAAAAGCGTAGTTTATACGTGAAACTTTTTTTTAAGTATGAAAGTAATACTTGCTCAGTATAAAAAAAAGGGGAAAAAGTATACAAGTAAGCGAAGAAGTGGCTGTGTCTGACCTTTCAGAAGTAGGTTATTAACATCCAAATCATTTCTTAAGTGTATGCAAACATGTATGTACATACATACTGTTGGATGATTGGATGATTGTATATCCCCTGCAACCCCCGCCCCCCATGCTGGGCTTGAGCCCAGGGCCTTCATACTGAGTTATATACTGAGCCCCTCACCCCTCTTTATTTTTTTGGAGACAAGGTATCACTAAGTTGTTCAGGCTGGACTTCAATTTGTCATCTCTTGCCTCAGTCTCCCACAGTGCTGGGATTACAGGCATGTACCACTATGCCTGGCTCAGCATTGTGTTTTATGATTTGGAGATAACAAAGTTTATTACAATCCCCTGTTGGAAATTTAAGTTATTTTTTCCCTTGTGGGTACACACCATACAATGACAATATTATTACACATATTTCCTTGAACTTGTGAAAATGTTTTGTAGAGAATATTTTTTAGTTTAGATGGTAGGGACATTTCAAATTTTGGTAGATTTTGCCAAATTGTACTTCAGTGGAATTTAAAAATTTTGGTCTGTTGTTAAATCTTTTTTATAGTTTGATAGCAACATTTGTTGTCCTTAGTAATATTTACAGCCTTTTGAGAAAATGAAGAAAAAAGTTAAAAATATTTAAAGACAGCGTTTAAAATCCTTATATGATTTTCTGATATTAAACATTAGTTACTGGTAAGTATAACAGGTTAATTATTAATTTTGATATTTAGGTCATAGTTGAATATAGTGCTTTAGTAATGAGTGTCATACTGTTTTCTGATATACCATATATATAAGTGTACATCCTTATCAGCCTATTCAGTTGTAATTAATTTGAAATAGATTATTGTGTTGCTATTAAAGAATTTTCTAGTTTCATTTGTCTTTTGGATATTTGGTGTTCCTTTGGAGATGGGAGTTGTAGAGAGCTATTATTATCCTTGTAATCTACCAGGAAAGAGTGAGAGAGTGCTGTCTGCCACATGCTATGCTTGTAGCTATTTGTGGGAAGAGTGAGAATTAAAGGTCACATATAATCATTGTGTGGAGAATACTTATTTTTAGACTTTTGAGTGTACTCCAGGATTCTAGGTAGGTTATTAGGAATGTTTGTTGGGATGGGAGCAGATTATGAGGCATTTTCTCTCTTTATGGAATTAACTATAGTTATCAATGCTTTTCTTGAAGAGATATATGATCCTGGAAATGTTGAGTATTCATTTTGTGTTTTTCGTGACCTGATTTTCACCCTTTGTAATTGAATAGTAATGGCCAGGTGTGAACTCAGTCTTTCTGTCTTTTTGAGACAGGGTCTTACTATGCAGTTCAGGTTTCACTTGAGCTCACTTTGTAGCCCAGGCTGGACCTGAACTCACAACATACTCCTGCCTCAGATTCCTGAGTACTGGGATTACAGGTGTGCATTACCACTCCAGACTGGGAATAGAACTCAGGACCTTGCACTTGCCAGGCAGGCACTTGTGCCGCTAAGCTATATCCTCGGCCTGCACTCAGTGTTGATAATATGAAAAGCAGGATTTAGGGTTAAGTAACACCCTAAATGCAGAGAATTGACATCTATAGTGATTCCTCTTCCACCTTACACACAGAAGTCAATGCTTTGTATGCTTCTGTTTAGATAAAGTGTCCTAAGGAGGCAAATTTATGGAGATAGGAGATAAATTATTGGTTGTCAGGGCCTGAGGATTGGTAAACAGTAACTGACTGCTTATGAGTTTGTGGGGTTTCTTTTCACAGTGATGAAAATATTACCTGAGTGGTGGTGGTTGTGAATATAGTTTGCCCTCTTTGAGGTTTGTCTTTGCAGATTCATCCAACTGCTGATCAAAACTATTCAAGAAAAGTATTTATGGTGAGCATACACAGAAATTTTTTTCTTGTCATTATTGCCTAAATATAAGAGCATCACAACTATTTACATAGCACTTACATTATACTAGGTATTATAAGTAATGTAGAAATGATTTAAAGTATATGGGAGGGTGTATGTAGGTTATTTGCAAATACTGTGTGCCATTATATATAAGGGACTTAATCAGTGTGAATTTTGGTACCCAAAGAAGTTCTTGGAACCAGTCCTTCATTCAATATGTATATCTAAAAAGAAAAGCTGAAACAAAAATGAAAAGATACAGAGAAATTTATGATTTTCAGTAGGATGTTGTTGGGATAGGGTGGTAGAGTATTGGAGTTTGGGAATTTTATTGAACCAGAAATGTTCTTCTGACATTTCTAATATGTCCCAAACCTTGAACTTGAGAAGGTTATCAGAGTGAACGTCTGCTAATGATCATACTGTAGGGCTGAGGATTTAGCTCAGCAGCATAAGCACCTGCCTGGCAAGTGCAAGGTCATGAGTTCAATCCCTGGTACCCCCCAAAATAAATAAATAAATAAATAAATAAACAAACAAACATCACACTGTCATGTGCTGTAAATATATTGTGCTGGGAAAATAAAATTGAGTATCAATAGATTGGAAAGACAAGATTGTATAGTGAAGGAGGCATTGGAAGGAAGGAAATTGTAGCCATAGGATTGGAAAATAATTACATTACAAAGATAAGAATTGATGTACATGATGAGTTAGCTAATGAGAATTAAATAGAGGCTGAAAACGGAGTCAGAAGAGACTGAAAATGGAGTCAGAATGAATTCTGTTCAACTGAGGAATACAGGAGGAGGAGGATGTTATAGGGAAAATATGTTTATTTAAAATTGTTGCAAGTGCATACATTGAATCTGGCTATAAGGAAAATGTTCTGGCTTTATTCTAGAAGTTGTGATGGATGTTTTTGTACTTAGAAACTTATTGTAGCCAGTATAGTTTCCTAGGGCTGTTGGAACAGACCTCAAACTTTGTGAAATTTATTCTCTCACAATTCTGAAGTTAGAAGTTCAAAGTCAAGATGTTGGCAAGGCCAAGGTCCCTCTGAAGACTCTACAGAGAATTTTTCCTTCTTTGTTATAGTTTAAAATGGCCAAAAACCTTTTGTGTCTGGAAGGTGATTGGATTATGAGGACATTATATCTGACTTGCTGTTGGGAGGTGGGGTTTGGTTGGAAGAGACAAGACCTAGTAGGTGTGACCTGGAAGGGCATATTGCCTTCCCAGCTCCTCTCTTCACTCTCTGCTATCTAGCTGCCATGAGGCGAGCAGCTTTTTTTCCACCCTGCCCCTATGCTGTGCCATCCTGCCTTAGAAACATCCAACTGTGGACTGAAACATGGGCCAGGAGAAACCTTTCCTCCTTTAAATTGTGGGTGTCAGGTATTTTGTTTCAGTAACAAGAAAGTAAGATTTTGGTACTAGAGAAGTTGGGCCTTGGTTGTGACACTGCCTGACCATGTAGTTCAGAAGCCTTTGGAACTGGTTTGTGGGAGGATTTCAGAAAGGTTTGAAGATGCCAGCTGGAGAAGCATACTTAGAGGACCACAAGCACTTTGGTTAGAACTCAGAAGACTAGAATGCAAATAGAAATACATATGGTAAACACCAGCCTCAGGAAGTTTCATTTGGGAACAAGGACTCTAATCGAATTTGGTTTGGTAATTAAGTGTGTTCTACCCTGGCAGAAAATTTGTCTACATTTTGCTTATATTTTGAGATTTGTAGGAGATTGAGATTAAAGGTAGCAGAATAATTAATTTGGCAGTGAAAATATCAAGGCAGCCCAACATTCAGGCTGTGGCATGGTCACTGCTTGTTTTTAGCAAAAGCTGTATGAAATGAGCAAAAAGCCCATTTAAAAGGTTTTCAGTGTTTTTTTTTTTTTTTTGTCTTTTTGAGACAGGGTCTTGCTCTGCAGTTCAGGTTGGCTTTGAACTTGCTTTATAGAGTTTGATCTCTTTTTTTTTAAAGAAAAAAATGAAATGGAAAGAGGGTAGAAGTAATACAAAATTTCAAAACAAACACAAAAATCAGTAAGAAATCACTAGTTGACGGTTACGTATTTTCCTCTTAGAAATAGTTGTTCAAGTTACAAAAGTAAAGCATACAAAGTAGACATTTAAACAGTGAGATTGCAATCAGCTCTGTTCATCTATCCATCAATCCTACACACTTAAACATACATGCAGTTATATTCTTTAGAATACTTTCTCTTCCTCTTTTTTTTTTTTTTACAATAAGTATAATCAATTCTCGTAAACTGTTTAGAAGTTCTACACATGTATAAGTCTCTACATGCATACCTAGCCTTTCTGTATTAGAGGGAAAAACAAACCAAAACAAGTCAACAATACAAATTCCTAGAAAAACACGAAATGAAAAGGACATATAAAACTACAATACTAGGTGATCTATGGTAGTCACCATGATGTCTCCTGTTATTTTCAATAAAATTATCTATATCATCAGGCATAGCATAATTAAACTTAGCACTATTAATAAAAACCAAACATTGGAGACATTATAGGACTTCAAAGGCAGTTAATAATCAAACCAGAATGGGTATCCTATTGAATCTTGTCATCTTCAGAGTAGTTGCCCCTACTCCCAGACTTGACACACTCAAGCATACCAGATTCGAATAAAATCAGTCAAGACAAAACAGCGATATAGCCAATCTGCTCTGCCTCATCTCTGCTATGCTATTTTTCTGTCATTGTTGTTTACTTTTCTCCTTCATTCCACTGTGCCCCTTTCATTGAGGCCTTTCTGCCATTGTTCCTGGAATCCTGGTGATTTTCCTCTCTGTCTCTAGAATGTCCTTCAGTATTCTTTACAGGGTTGGATTGGTGGTCACAAACTTCCCCAGTTCCTCTCGCCAAGAGTCTCGAGCTTACCAACCCCTACTCTTGGTGGGGATGTGACCTTAGCTCCATTGTGAGTTGCCTGACTCTAAGACACATCCAGCACAGCTATTGGAGCGTGCCCAGCTCCAGCCCTCCATCCACGCTTCTTCTTTATTTATTTTTATTTTTTCTGTTTCTTCCTGGGTCACGAGAATTCCTCTCCTTTTGTCTAGTCTTAGCTAGACAATTTGGTGTCAAATTCTAGCATCTGAGTTGTTTTTCTCAGAGAGGCTCTTTATTGTGCTACCTATCAATTGGCCATCTTGGATCTCCCTGAACTTACTTTATAACCCATGCTGACTTGAAGTCACAAATACCTCCTGCCTCAACCTTCCAAGTGCTGGCATTACAGGTGTGTACTACCACACTGGGCCAAATTTTCAAGTAAGGTTATAATCTCTCTCTCTCTCTCTTTTTTTTTTTTTTTGAGATAGGGTCTTGCTGTGTAGTTCAGTTGTCCAGGGTAGCCTGGAATTCTCAGTGATCCTTCTTTTTCAGCCTCCCAAATGCTGAGATTATAGGTGTGTACCACCATGCCTGACAAGCAGGGTCATAGTCTGAATTTTGGGTAGACATTAGTGTTTTGGGGAGCATTCTTTGATCCATTGTGCACAGTAACCCATTTTGTAGTTTTGTCTTACCTTATACAGTATAGCCAATAACATATATAGTCATTAAAGCTGCAATTTTTTACTATTATGGTCATAATGAAGGAAGGAAGCAACATGTGTAACAGAATCTAGGTAACTAGCTAGCCACCTTCTGGGCATCCAGATGGTACTCTCTTGCCTACCAGTAATCAGATACTTTATGCCCAGTTATATTTATCTTAACCATCTTTGGAAGAAGATATCACATCCATTTTATAGATGAGGATACTGATGATATGAGAAGTTTGTTAAAAATTATGCAGTTAAGTAGTGAAACTGAATTATCCTAGGCCTTTCCTACTGGTTACTACATGTATGACCCTCAGGAGCACGGTTAAGAAACGATTATGTCATAATATTTGTTTGGATGGAATATGTTGAAGGTCTATGCATTGCATGTTTGTTACTACACATTTTAACACTTAGCTTTGTAGAAAAATATTCCTGGTAATCAGTCAGTCTCCTTCTCCCTTCGGTTTTCCTCCTTGTACTTCCCTTCCCCCTCCCTCTTCTTTTTCCCCCCTTTCTCTCCTTTCCTCCCTTCTTCCCCTCTTGCCTCCTTCCCTTTTTCCTCTTTTCTTTCTGTGTGCATTGAACTCTGGGAGCATTGAGTTATATTCTATATTCCCAAACCTTACCTATTGAGTCAGACCAGCAACACCTTACTCAGGCTGTCCTTGCATGTATGATGCTCCTTCCTGTCTTAGTCTCCTGAACAGCTGGAATTACAAGCATGTGCCAACATATGCAGCTATTAATAGGCTTTAATATATAGACTGCAGTATTAAAGAAGGATAATATAAAGGGTATTATCTGGGTGTATCCTGAGCACTTTTGCTTCATGATTTGGAATTGTTTTGTAAGCATTTGCCATTCCATTTGGAGAAGTTTACTAGTTTACTTCTTCTTCCTTTTTTTTTTTTTGATGGTGCTGGAGATTAAACCCAGGGCATGGAACTTGCTACGAGGCAAGTGCTCTGCCACTGGGCTACATTCCCAGCCCCCACCTTTGCATTGTAAGTATTGTTTTTAAAATAAATTGAATCTTTTAAAATGGTGGTCATCTTGTATGCCTTTAAAAAGTCTTTGCTTACGTTTATCACCAAAAGCTCCATTTGTTTTGAGTTTTTTGTTTTTTACTTCTCCCCTAAAAAAAAGTTGTGCCTTTTCTTAATAGGAGAACCTAGGATTTTGAGATTTGCAAGCTGTTTTTATTTTCTTTGATGAGAATAAAAAAGATCTAAAAAGTATATAAATTTTAAAAAATAAAGTGAGGAGTCTTATGGTGTTGTCCAGGTTGGTCTTGAACTCCAAGGGTAGAGATCCTTTGGTGTATGCTACCTCATCCAGCTAATAGTTTTAACAACTAAAAATGTACTTAAAACCTATTTTAAGTATTTTGTAAGTCTCTGGATATATATTAATTTGTTGTGTAATAAAGATATTTTAGAGTGTAAATGTAGCACAATTTATAGCATTTGCTGGTCTTGTGGGATTTTGTTACTTTATATTCTACCATGTTTAGGACAGTGGAAACAAGAATAACCTTTGGGTGCTGTGTAGTTAGATGGAGGGAAGGGAGTGACTCGGTATCTTTGTGTCTAATGGTACTATTATCCTTTGAGAGCCCTGGCCCCCAAAATTCTTGAACTCACTTTGTAGCCCAGACTGTTACATGGGGACTGGCATGGCACCAGTAACCCTGTAATCAAAATCTTATCAATAATTTGTTTTAACTCCAATCTCTCTCTCTCTCTTCTTTTCTTTCTTTCTTTCTTTCTTAGAGGAAATACTCTTTTGTGAGGATGTACATTAGGGTTGTTTAGCTAAGTGGCCTTGACAATCCTCCCTGGGGTGCCATCATAGCTTTTTTTTTTTTTTATCTTCTTGAGACAGGGTTTCACTATGCAGTTCAGGCTGGTCTTGAACTCACCTAAGGCCAACCTGGGCCACAAGGACACATTTGAGTATCAGTGGTCCTAAGAAGGAAGAGTATATCTCTTTTAATTATAAGTTTAGGGCACACCAGTATTACTGTAAAGGCATCTTGGAAAAGGAAATCTTCCAAACAGCCGTTCAGAGTAGGGGTAAAGAAAGGGTGTCCAGTTAACTCCCTCAAGGCTCATAACAATTTTAGAAGGGGATGAAACCTTACTCCAGTAAAAAACAAGAACTAAGGCCAGGTGCAATCCCAGTGCTCAGGAGACTGAGGCAAAAGGATTACTGTGAGTTTAAGGCCAGCCTGAGGGGTAAGTATAAGGCTAGCCTGAACTACATATTTTTGACCCTGACTCAAAAACCAAAAAACCAATTAGAATTGAAAAAGTTGCCCCAGTATTGTAGGGAAGTGTAATTTGTCCACTATATCTAGAGTTTTTCAGGGTTCCTGTGAATTAATTGTAGTACTCTCCTGTGGGGGCCCTTGTAGGCTACCTTTGACACCATCACCACTCACTGTCTGGGTTATTTTTCTTGGCCACCATGGTGAGGGTTGATCTCATCCCTTCCCAGGTACAAGGACAGTCCCTTTTCCTATGCCTAGGGTCTTTTTCTGTGTTCCTACAGGTCCATCAAGGGCTAGGCAGTTTCTGAGAGTATTCCTTTGCTAAGTGTCCCATTTGTTTGCACTTGAAGCACTCTGACTTGCTTTTACTGCTGTTTGGATTGTCTTGGGTTCCCCTAGTGCTGTGGGCTTTGTCATGAGCCTTATCAGAAAAGGTGAGCATATTTTTAGCCTGTCTCTTTTTCTTGTTTAATTGTTTGTCCTCTACTTAAGCACAGTTACTGAACACCAAATAGTTTGTGGTAGATGAAGTTTCCAGAGCCTTTTCCTAATATTTAGAACTGACTGACTAATAAAGTTCTGTCTTAGGATAATCTGATCTTTTCTAGACTCTGTGGACCCAGAGTCTAAGTTAGTGTGTGAATCTGTGATCCTGTGGCAGGTCAACTCATACCTACCATGGTGTGGACTCAGCAGATGGCCTTTACTGCCTGAGAGTACAGACTGAGCAGATTGCTGACCAGGAAGGAGGCCTCCGCAGCACCCTCAGAGGACTCATTACCTGTAGGGTATAAATCAGGCCTCAGGTAGAGGGTCATAAAGACTTGACTATAAGGAACCTCTAACCATTTTTCTTGTTTGTTGCAGTAAAGATATAATTGAAATTTGGCATTATATTTTAGGCTGCTGAGAAGTGACCACATCTTCCCAAGTGGATATTTAGGCCATTTAAAAAAAATTATACAATAATATGAGATGATCTCTTTGAAGGATCTTAGGGTGGAACGCTTCCCAGTGATTGAGGGTAGAATTAGTAGTAGATGAGGCATTTCCCAAGATAGGTCTATAGATAGGAGGGCTAGAAACTAGATTTTGTGCTGAGCCTTTTAGTCCCAGGGGCGTAACCTGGTTAGCCTGAATAGAAGCCAGGTTAGTTTCACATGTAAACCTGACAGGGCATCTTCTAAATTATCTATGACCCTTTCAGTTTATATCAAAGCGTTCCCTGATAAAGCTGAACTCCCTGGGACTAGGTGTCTTGGAACCTTAGAACCTTCCCTGTGTCTGCAGAGTCCTTACACAGAGTCCAAAACTGGGCTGCCTCACTGGCTGAGTATCCGCCAATTTTAGAACCATCTAGTATCATCAAGAAATTGACCAGTAACAAATACTGGTGAGGCTATGAGGAAAAAGAAACCGTTCTCCACTGTTGGGATTGTAGACTGGTGCAACCACTGTGGAAATCAGTGTGGAGATTCCTCAAAAATCTAGGACTCGGTGTTCCATTTGACCCAGCTGTTCTACTTTTTAGTATCTTCCTGAAAGAATTAATGGCATCATACCACAGCAGTGTATGCACATCCATGTTTACCTATCAACTAGTGAATGGATAAAGAAGATGTGGTTTTTTAAAAAAACCATGGAGTACTGCTCGGCCATAAAGAAGGATAAGTGTGAGATGTTTCTAGGTAAATGGATGCACCTTGAGATCATACTCTTTTAAGTGAAATAAATGGGCCACACATGTAATACTGCATTGTTTCTCTAGTGTGAGAAGCAGAAAGTACAAATAAGACCAAAATGTGGATTTATAGGCTTATTGCCTTTTTAAGACCTTTAGGATTTTTTTTTTTTGTGGTGGGGAAGTGAATTTCCTGGGAGAGAAAAAGACTAATAACTTCTGTGTCTTGAAGCTAGGTAAGTATATTTTTAAAATCCCAATATCCTTGTCTCATTTGTAGTTTGTTTTTATTTCTTTGATCCTACATCAATACTATATAAAAGTAATACAGGGATGAGGTAACTCTTAAGATCAGAAACATTTAAGGGAGAAATGAGCAAAGGAGGAAGGGGGCAGAAAGAGTATGATATAAGAAAAGCAAGAGGGGATAGTGTCAAAGAAGTTGAGTGCTGATGTAGTACACCATATTTATATACAGAAGTTACAAAGACACTCAAGAGGAAGAACAATCATTTAAGGTTCTGAGGAAGGTGAGTTGGTACTGATGTACCTGTGGAAGGACTAATTTTATTTTAGTAGAAAAAAACAGTTTTTAAGTACTGATACAAATGAATGTAGGAGAGTGTCACCATTAGGAAAACTTGAGAGGACATTATTTTGATGAAAAGAAGAAAGGCTTTGTTCAAAACTAGCTCTAAAGTACTGAAAAGACCTCATATTGCCTCAAATCTCCATTGGATTGCAATGTCCATGTGTGCAAGGGTCATTCATAGTGTAAGAAAGAAAAAGGAGAGGAAAGACAATGAGACATAGAAAACACCATACTTATTTCATTCCTTCCTGTTCTTTTTCTTCTTCCTCTGTTGCCTGTGGTATGGGACAAGGACTTTGTTCTCCTGGGGCCAGCACCTGCATATATTTCATCCCAGTTGCGGGGTGAGGGGGTGTGGAGAATGGAGGTTTTGCCCTGGTGTGGGGAAATTTGAAGCTGATTGTGGCATTTTAAAATTCTCATAGCGTGTCTGCAGATACAGCTCAGTGGTAGAATGCTTGCCTGGCATGCATGAAGCTATGGGTTTGGTTCCCAACGTTGGGAAAAAAATATTCTGATGGTATGATGACCCGAGACTCTGAATTTCTGTATTAGAGCCATTAATAGTCATGAAACATTCTGAGAAATGCACTGTTAGATGATTTTGTTATGAGGAAATCAGAATGTGTTTAGGTAAGATAGCCTGGATATCACCAGTCAATATAATTTTATAGTATCAGCCTTGTATGTTGACTGAAATGCCGTTAGGTGGCCCATTACTGTTACTTTGTGTTTTGTTGCTTTTATTTATTCATTTATTTACTTTTGCTTTTTTTTTTTTTTCTTTTTTGTACCAGGGATCAAACTTATGACCTTGTGCTTGCCAGGGAGGTGCTTACACTGCTGAGCTAAATCCCCAGCCCTTCTTCCCATTTTTTAAAGAAGACCTTTTAATAGAGAAATAAATTAATTAGTTTTTACACCTGGGAAAACCTAAGATGTATCCTAAAATAGTGCACATTTACTAAATATTAGCTTTTGTTATCATTCAAAGGATTTCAGATAATGATAGCTCATTTAGTTTAAGTAATATTCAGATGACTAAAAAAACCTTGTATGTTTCTTTGACCTTAAAATACAGTTTATCTCCAACACTTCAACAACAGTATGTTGCCAGATAGTCCAGATTAACTATGAAAAGGAATTTTTACTTCAAGATCTATGTTAGTCCTGGAAAGAAATTTTTAAAAATCTTTTTTGTTTTTTTGAGACAGGGTGTTGCTCTGTAGTTCAGGCTGGCCTTGAACTTACTTTGAAGCCCAGGCTGGCCTCAAACAGCAGTCTTCCTGCCTCAGCCTCCTGAATGCTGGGATTATGAGTGTGTGGCACTACGCCCAGCGCTTTTGGAAAGAACTTTCTTAAATTACTAGGAAAGCGTTGCAGTTTCTGAGCTTGGTGAACCACTGCTATTTTTGATTTGGAGGAAACATTGGAGTTTTTCTGTAAGAGTGCAGGTTCTACTTCCTGTCCTGTGTGTTGTATACTTAGGGCCATCTTTACTGAGTTACTAATGTAGAGATGAGATTGCCAGTGTGTTCACATTTTTAAAGATTTTTGATCTGTTTGAGTTTGACCAGAGTATAAAGTCACCTTAAAATTCTATTTTTGACCATACGATTACTTGGATGCCATTTTCCTTGGAGTAACATTTATAAGATAAATTCTACATAATAATACATTTGGGGAAAATATTATTTCATGGGCTGAAGCTGATTGTAACCTAAGGCAGTTCTTTGGAAGACTCATGTCGGGAAATCAGAGTTCAGATATATAGATGGTACTTGAGTTTTCATGAGAGTATGTCTTGATAGACCTGTTTTAAGTTGAAAAAACTGTAAGTCTAAAGTGCATTGACTAGGGTGGGGGTGGTTTAGCTCAGCAGCATAAGCACCTGCCTGGCAAGTGAGTGGTTGTCTGCCTGCCCCCCCAAGAAAAGGAGCATTGACTACACTTAGCCTACTAAATATTATTGCTTAGTAACATAGTATATTTGAGAATTTTGATTGTTTACTTTTACATTTGAGTGGCTGATGAAGAAGCTGTGCCTCATTGCTGCTGCTCAGCATCTCTCATTTACCTAGGAAAATTCGAAATTGGAAGTATGGTTTCTATTGAATGCATATAGTACTTGCACCACAATTGTAACATGGATAGTTAGCTGGGCATGCCTCAAGTCCCAGCTATTCAGGAGGCTGGGTTATCCAGGAATGTTTGAACTCAGGAGTTCCAGGTCAGCCTGGGCAACATGGTGAAGCCCTGTCTCTGAAAAACAAGAAAAGGAGTTAGGCTGGTAGAACTTAGGGAATTTAGGTGCATCACAAACTTCAAGGCCAGCCTGGACTATAGTGTGAAATCCTGTCTCAAAAAGCAAACAAGCAAGCAAACAAGCAAAAAGTACAAAACAAAAATTCTAACCCAAACAAACAAAAACCTAGGAAAAAGAAAAGTGAAAACTGAAATTTAAGCCATCGAAAGTTGATTTTGGGAATTGAACCATTGGTGTACTGACTTATCTTTGAGAGAAGTGTGGAAAGCAGATAGCTCTATTGTTTTTAAAATTTGTTTTAATGATTCTTACAGAGTAAGAACATATTTTCTTGTGTAAAAAATTTAACTTTTATAATAGTTTTAAGAAAAAAAACTTTTAAGTGGAGCTTCTTTCCTCCTAACATTTGCTTTTTCAAATTTAGTGTTTACCATTTTGAATTTCTGTATGTATTAACAGATCTTTATACATATGTTGAATGTATTTTTCACCTAGGTTTTGACTTACATGGAAATTTTATTAGGACTGTTTTTTGATGTATTTTGTCATACATAATTAAGTGTATTAGTTTTTCTTTATGGCTTTGCTTTCTGGTTAAGAAACCTTTTCTAACTGAAATTCACAAGGACATTCTCTTAAATTTTCTCAATAGTTTTATGTATTTATTTTTAGTTTTTCATCCTCTTAAAATTTTTTTGGTTACTCGGAATTGAACTCACGACCTCACACTTGCCAGGCAGGCACTGTGCTGCTGAGCTATGTCCCCAGCCCTCTTGTACTTTTAATATTTAAAAAAAATTATATACTTTTAAAATTAAGTTTAGTGGTACAATTTAGATATATATAATGATCACATTTACCATAGGGAATTTGTACCTATACACTATATTTTGACTCCTCATTAAAAAAAGCATTATCTTTAATGTACATCGAATTTACTTCAGTGTATCATCCTACATATTTCTGCCAAAAATACAGATTGTTCAGATCCCATTCACTGAATAATTTTTCTGTTTTGAAGTGGTATGTATAGCTTATATTAAACTCATATAATTTAGGCTCTATTCCTGGACTAAGACTACAGTTTTAGTTACTGTGGTTTTGCAAAACGAAAATGCTTTGTGGGAAATCCTAGTAGTCAGGTGTGGGTTTTTTTTTTAACCCAGAATCTTGTCAGTTAATACTTTGTAGATGTTGTGCAGTATTTTAGAATCACATTATTTTCTCCATCAAATGTGTGAAATATAACAGCAAGTAATTTACGTAAAAAACTATAACTTCCTAACAGATCAGATCAAGTTTTGCTGCTAAATTTAAAAAAAAATTTTTCTTAAGAACTTTTTGGATTGTGTTACAAATAAAGAAATATAGATATGTAATTTGCTGTTTGGGGATGTCGTCCCTTTTTGTGCATCTGTATTAGATTGTTTTGGCTATTCATCTACTTTTATCCTTCTATTTGAATGTTAGGATCAGCTTTTTTGAGGCATGTGAAAAATCCTGTAGATATTTTCATTGGGATTGTGCTAAATAGTTGAGGAAGAGCAGACTCTTGTACAGTGTTTGTCTTCTCATCCATCAACTTGGATAATTTTTCTTTTGTTCAGTTATTCTTTCATGTCTTTCATAGTTTTTTTTTTTTTCCAAAAATGCTTGAGTGTTTTTGTTAGATTTATGTAAATATACTTTTGGATTTTTGCTGCTATTGTGAATGGAATTTAAAATTTTTAAAATTAAAAACTGTATTTTCTAATATTTATTACCAATGTACATGAAAGTATTAAAATTTATACATCGATCTTGTGTCTGATCAGTATGTTCAGCTCTGTTAATAGTTCTAATAATGTGTCAGTTGATAGTCATAGGTTTATAGTTCAAAATCATATATTCAAACATTGAATTTTATCTCTTCCTTGTCAATCTTTATACCATTTTTCTTTCCCAGTTGCATAGTACATTTTATTATCTGGCTTTATGACATATAAAATATATTTTTATAATGGTATTTACTATGAAACACATTGTGCTGTAACCCTTCTTGAATCTGTAAGTGAATGACCACAAAGGTAGCTCGCTCTTTCTCTCTCTCTCTCTCTCTCTCTCTCTCTCTCTCTCTCTCTCTCTCTCTTTCTTTCTTTCTTTCTTTCTTTCTTTCTTTCTTTCTTTCTTTCTTTCTTTCTTTCTTTTTTATTGGTACCGGGGATTGAACTCACAACTGTGTGCTTGCAAGGCAGGTACTTATGCTGCTAAGCTAAATCCCCAGCCCTGGTAGCTCTTTCTTAATTAGGGATAATGGAATGTTTCTGAGAAGGGAAATATTTATGATTGGAGGATTTAATGTGTGATCTTTTCATTACAGATATGGAATAAGATATTTCTTCAGGATTGGACCTGGTGACCTGATAGCTTTAAGCTGACTTACAAAAAGAAACCTCACGGAGTTCCAGTTTTTTATTTTGCTGTACATCTTTCTTGGCACCTAACTTCACCTTGCAACCATGTATGGGAGTGCTCGCTCAGTTGGGAAGGTGGAACCAAGCAACCAGAGCCCTGGACGTTCGCCCAGGCTTCCACGCTCCCCTCGCTTAGGTCATCGTCGGACCAATAGTACTGGAGGGAGTTCTGGAAGCAGTGTTGGAGGTGGCAGTGGCAAAACTCTTTCAATGGAGAATATACAGTCTTTAAATGCTGCTTATGCTACATCTGGCCCTATGTACCTAAGTGACCATGAAAATGTAGGTTCAGAAACCCCTAAAAGCACCATGACGCTTGGCCGTTCTGGGGGACATCTGCCTTATGGTGTTAGAATGACTGCTATGGGCAGTAGCCCCAATATAGCCAGTAGTGGAGTTGCTAGTGACACCATAGCATTTGGAGAGCATCATCTCCCTCCTGTGAGTTTGGCATCCACTGTACCTCACTCTCTTCGTCAGGCAAGAGATAACACCATCATGGATTTGCAGACACAGCTGAAGGAGGTATTAAGGGAAAATGATCTCTTGCGGAAGGATGTAGAAGTAAAGGAGAGCAAATTGAGTTCTTCAATGAATAGCATCAAGACGTTTTGGAGTCCAGAACTGAAGAAAGAGCGAGCCTTGAGAAAAGATGAAGCTTCCAAAATCACCATTTGGAAGGAACAGTATAGAGTTGTGCAGGAAGAAAACCAGGTTAGTTTTATATGTTACTTACATTTTTGGCTGAATTGATGTATATAAAAAAATAATTCTTTTTCTTTTCACACTTAGTTCATTTACTTTTCCTTACCCTACTTATTGTAGTGTTTTTTGTCTTTAGAGTCTCAGCCTTTTTCAGATTTGTTCTGAGACCCTGTTTTTTTGTTAGTTGGGTGCCGTGTCTGCTCCTCATTGTTACTGTTTGTTTTTCCTGTCTTTTCTATTCCTGTATTTTCTTTCAGTATATACTTTCTTTTTTTCCCATTTTTTTCAGTTCTGTGTGAGTATAATTTTGCCACAAAATTTTAACCATTCATCTCCAAAATTATTTTGATTGTATACCTTATTAAGTATAAAGTGTACCATCAAGATTTGTTACAGTAAATGTCAAAGAACTCAGTCTTAGCAAACAAAGTTCAACTATTACAAATTACTATGCTATCAACCCAGAGCAATTAATTGTAAACTTAGTAACTTTATCATAGTTTTATTTCTGGATGCTTTTTTGTTGTTCTTCAGTTCTTTAAGATGAAGGAATGGCAACTTGGTGTGATGGTCATTTTGAGAAAGTAAGATTTGTAGGCATTATAATTACAGAGTACTGTGGTTTAAGCTAAGCAGTATCTTAATAGTTATATAAAACATTCATTTATTGCTTTTTTCACTTTTTTTTGTAGTACTGGGGATTGAAATCACAATCTTGTGCTTGTCAGGCTGGCGGGCTTTTTTTCACTTTTGCAGGAGATGGTTGATGTTTGGTGATAATTATGTCACAGTCAGTGATATATGACTACAAAGATGTGAGCAAATCATATTTAGCCTGTAGCAGTTAAAACTCTTAAACATCTTTTTTGTTTAAAAGTTAAACATCTTAAACATCTTTTTTGTTTAAAAGTTAAACATCTTTTTTGTTTAAAAGATTTTTAGAACATGCCTTAAACTTGGAAGCTTGAATTACTTGCCTTTTTTTGTCTTCTTAAAAAAATTATCTTATACCTAGCCAGAGATATTACATGATTATTTCCATTACACTAGACCTCTGGGAGGCTAAGTGAGAGAGGAAGATCACAAGCTGAAGCTCAGCCTGAACAACTTACCTATTTAGCAAGACCCTATCTCAAAAAATAAAATTTAAAGAGCTAGAAATGTGTTTCAGTGAGAAAAATCCTAGGTTCAATGCCTAGAAGTACTTAAAAAATAAGGCAAATCTTTTTTTTGGTATGGGGGATTGAACTCACAACCTTGCGCTTGCCAGGCAGGCACTTTTGCTGCTGACTGAGCTAAATCTCCCAGCCCATACTTAAAAAATAAAATAGCTACCACATTGTTGTTGTTATACCTTATTTTTAGGTTAGATTAATAAGAATTATATAGAAAGTAATAAAAGTTATCAAAATTTCTGCAGTGTAATTGAATGATGCTAAGAAGCAAAGGATTAGAAGTGATCTGTCAAAAAAAATTGATTTTTTTTCTGAAGGTGATCTAATTTATGGTGTCTGTTGATTGTCTGGGTGTACTCCTGTTTTGGCTACTTGAAGATCTCTAGTTACATTGTGTTTTGCATTTTAAAGCTACTCTTACAGAGATAAAATTTTTTTCTTTTTTGGTGAGGGGGAATCATAAATACAATAAATAAGATAGCAACATTTACCTTACATCTTACAATCATACTATTGGGTTGTTGACATTCTGATGTATCTTCATTAATATTATTGTGTTCATATATAACAAATTTTACATGACAGTATTATAAGTGTGCTGTGGCCTTTTTTTTTAATGCCAACATTTCTTCTGTGTTTTTTTTTTTAATACTCCTGTATGTTAAAGTCATTCAATGTATATCTAAATCATTATTTTTAATATTTTTGTACTGTATTAGTTACTTTTTCAGTTAAAAATTTTCAGATTCACTTGAAATAACATTATGTAAATTGAAAATTAAACCTTGAATTCATTTGAGTCAGTGATTTCAAAGTAATTCAATATTATAATTTAATTTTTTCAGATAACATAACCTCAAACTTACTTTTTAACTAATGATTAAATGTATCCCTTTAAAAAATTTGAATACTTTAATTACACTTAACATCTGTATTAGAGATCCAACCTGAAAAAATTAGAGAAAATGTCTTTAAAAAAAAAATTTCCACCAGGCATGGTGGCACATGCCTGTAATTCTAGCATTTGAGAGCCCAGCATAATTTGTGATAGTTTTGTAGTATTGTTTTTGAATTTACTTGCTTGTGTGTTTATTATTTGTACAAATTTTGGGATTGAACCTTGGGCCTCATACATGCTAGGCAAGAGCTATATCACTCAGTTAAATCTCCAATCACCTCTGATGTATCTCTACTTTGTGAATCACCAGTATGCAAGATAAATATTTAAATGGTACATGAAGCCAGGCATGGTGGCATGTGCCCGTAATCCCACCACTCAAGAGGCTGAAGGAGGAGGATTGTTGCAAGTTCAAGACCAGCCTGAGCTACAAAATGAGCTCAAAGCCAGCCTGAACTACATAGTGAAACCCTGTCTTAAAAAGATATGTGAGAGAGAAGACAAGATGGCCGATCAGTGAGCAACAAAATACAAAGCCTCCCAGGAGAAACAACTCATGCGCCAGAATAAAACACCCTGGAGAGACCCAGACAGAGGGAGATGGATCCTCTTGACACAGGAAGAAATTAAAACATAAAAAAGCTCGTCAAATACTTCAGGACTACAACTGAAACAGCTGGAAATTACGGGACACAGTGTTTTCACGGTGACCCGCCAAGTGTGCACCAGCTTGAATTGTGCCGGCTGGCAGAGCCCGCCCAAACTCATTCCTGCTGCTACTCACGGGAAGCACAGCAGTGCTAAAGTCGGGGGTTGGTGAGCCCAACAGAGAGCGGAGCCAGTGAAGGGATCTTCATTAATCCACAGTCAGTGCTGGGAATGAGACCGCCCTTACATGGGAAGGGTGCAACCAAATGGGCGACATGTTGGAATCGGGCAGGAGAATCCTGAGCTGGGAGTGACAGTGACTTCAGTTCGTTGCTCCCACCCCAGAGCAGGTTCATGGGATTTGCTCGGACTGGGCTGCGCCCCTGGCCAGGACCCAATGAGCGGTGCCAAATCGATTCCCTGCGCCTAGCACACACTAAATGGGTGAAAGGCCCCTGAAGTTTGGTTGGCTCAGTGGGAGGGGCAGGCAGGAGAGGGCGGACTTCCCTCACCAGCGTGCTTCGGAGGAACCGTGGCCAACAGGGAAGGGGGCTGAGACCTACACTGTAACCTGTGTGGAGGAAGCCAGGGCCATGACAGGAGAGAGAGGCAGGAGGAGGCCCCCAGCCCAGCACCCTGAGAACACGGAACCAGGAGAAGGAAAAACAAGGGAGACTGAGGGCGGCAAACACACAACATCAAGCATGGCTTCAATGGACATTAAAAGATATCTTCGGGACCTTGTAGACGAGGTCAAAAATGAAATATTAAATCAGGTAAAGCAAGATATGAGTAGAGTAATAGAAGAAATGCTCTCAGGAAGCATCTCTCAGGAAGATACAGACGGAAGAAGGGAGGAACACAAAAAAAGGAGAGAAACATTTGATAAAAAATATAAAGAAAATATAGAATACATGAAGCAGATTCAAAGAAACTATCAGGAAATTAAAAACTCCATTGAAAGCTGGCAAAACTCCTTAAAAGAAACTAAGGATAGACTTTGAAAACTTGAAGACAAGTTGGCAGTGTGTGATGATGAAAGGAAACATCTCTTAAAAATAACAAGGAAACAGGCAGTAACAATACAAAGGCTAGAAGATGACAAGAGAATGTACAATTTCAGAATAAGAAACATGAACGAAGAAGCAGGAATACATACAGGCGAATTACAAAGGCTATTCATGGAAATAATTAAGGAAAACTTCCCAAGCATAGGAAAAGAAAGTGATATTTGGTTGTGTGAGGCATACAGAACTCCAGCCACCTGCAACCAAAACAGAGCTACACCCAGACATATAATAATCAATCAAGATGCCAGAAATTCAATATAAAAAAAGAATATTAAAAGCCATCAGAGAAAAGAAACAGATTACCTATAAAGGTAAGCCCATCAGATTCATGGCTGACTTCTCAACACAGACCATCAGATCAAGAGGAGCTTGGAGTGAAGTATTCAAAGCCCTGAAAGAGAATAACCTCCAGCCCAGATTGATGTATGCTGCAAAACTGTCACTAGAAGTTGATGGAGAAACAAGATGCTTCCATGACAAAGAGGAACTGGGGGAGTTTGTGACCACCAATCCAACCCTACAGAGAATACTGAAGAACATTCTAGAGAGAGAAAAAAAAAATACCAGGACTTTAGGAACAGTGGCAAAAAGGCCTCAATGAGTGGGGCAGGCAGTAGAATGAAGGAGAAAAGTAGACAAAGGCAGGAAAATAGCATGGCAGAAATGAGGCAGACAAGGATAACTACAAACTCTAACATAGATGGCCTTGCTATGCTATATTGTTAATAGTGCAGCAGGATTTAAAACCCACATTACTCACACTACTCTGCTCAGTTGTATTATATTCTGTTCCAGTCATTCTACCTGTACTAGATTTGAGGGCACAGACAGTAATCCTGAAAATAACAGGATATAGTATGGTAATCATCCTTAATTTCGTATTAACTTAATCTAAAGCTCTGTAAAACCTACACTGTTTTACCATGATTAATCGTAATCAAATCTGGTTTGTTAGATTGCTGTTTTGTTTTTATAGATTTTAATTCAAAGCTGTTATGATTAATAGTATCAAGTCTGAGAGTATAGGCAACTGCACTTAAGATAACAAGATCCACTAGAATATCCACTATGTTTTGATTATTACCTGCCTTGAAGTTTTATATTGTCTACAATGTTTTATTTTTACTAATGTTATTATTTACTGCTATACTCAATTATACTGCTATATTCAGTTATGCCTGATGATATAGACATTCTATTGAAGATAATAAGAAACAACACAATAATTATTGTAGATCACCTTGTACTGTGGTTTTATATGACTTTTTGGTTTCATGTTTTTATAGGAATTTGTTTTGTTTTGTCTTGCTAAGTTTTGTTTTTCCCTCTAATACAGAAAGGATAGAAATACATGCAGTGATTCATGCATGTGTAGCTGTTTACACTCTCACTGCTTGACTATCTACTTTGTATGCTTTAATTTTGTAACTTGAGCATCTATTTCTTTTTTTTATTTATTTAAAGAGAAAAAAAATGTAAAGGGTAGAGATAATACAGAATGTAAAAAAAAGATAAACAGTAAGAAATCTCTATTTGATAAATTACATATTGCCCTCTTAGAAATAGTTGTTCAAGTTACAAAATGAGCAACTATTTCTAAGAGGACAATATGTAATTTATTGACTAGTGATTTCTTATTGTTTATCTTTTTTTTTTTTTTAATTCTGTATTACCTCTACCCTTTACATGGTTTTGTTTCTCTTTAAATTAAAAAACAATGAGTCCAAATCCTCAGACATGGTATTTATTTAGATATTATTTACTTTATCTCAGTAAGATTTTAAAGCTTTAAGTTTATAGAAATACATGTAGAGACTCATGCATGTGTAGCTTTTTACAGTCTCACTGTTTGAATATCTACTTTGTATGCTTTAATTTTGTAACTTGAACAACTATTTCTAAGAGGACAGTATGTAATTTATCAACTAGTGATTTCTTACTGTTTATCTTTTTAGAAAAATTCTGTATTATCTCTACCCTTTACATTTTTTTTCTCTTTAAATAAAAAAAAAAGATATGTGAATAGAATGGATAAATACATGTTTTTTCTTCAGTTGACACTTAGTTATCAGAAAATAAAGTACAATACCAAAGTACTATTATTCCTAAATGTAAAGTATTGGGAGATAGCAGATTAGATTTCACAGCACTCATGGGATGCTTGAAGATCACTTGCCAAGTTCTGTTGTGCAGCGACTGGAACTGCCTCTTATCCTGAGTAGGTTGAAGTGGGATATAAATACCAAAGGATAACCAAATGCAAGGATGCATCACATGGACACCAGATCTAAGTAAAGAGATCTATAAAGTAGTGACAGAGTGTTTTTCTACCCTAATTGATTTTCAGCCTGTAGTACAAAAACAGTAGAAACAATTAGGAAGCAGGGCAACACATTTTTCTAGAAAACTCTTAACTCTTAAAAGGCTAATCTCATGAATACTAAAATAGATGAAGCTATAGGCGAAGAACTTAAAACATAGTGGGCAGATATGTTTATTGAACTTAAAGATGATTTCAGTAAACAGATAAAGGTTTTAATTAATATTCAGTAGCTGGATGTAGTGGTGCATGCCTGTAATCTCAGCACTCAGGAGGCTGAGGCAGGAGGATTACCACAGGTTCAAGGCCAGCCTGAATTACGTAGTAAGACCTTGTCTCAAAAAAAAAAAAAAAAAAGTGAAGTGGTTTTTAAAGAAGAATTGAACAGTGAACAGTGAGCTGATTTAAACAAGATAAGATTTGAGTAACCATTTCTAAAGAGTTAGAAATTTTGAAAAGAAATCAAGCACGAATCTATGATATGAAAAATTTAATGGGTAGCATGGTAGCACATTTGACCAATATGAGGACAGTGTCAAGATTTGAAGGCCTGATCGTTGTAGTGGCTGAATAGAGGTGTTAAGATACATTAAGAACAAGACACCGTGGAAGCTGCATCCAACAACTCTAGAAGACTGAGACTAAACCAATCTAAACCAAACCAACTCAAGCAAGCAAAACACCAAAAAAATCCCCTTCAGAATTATAGAAATAAAGTGAAAAAAGGCTACTCTTGCAGAACAGTTTCCAAATCTAGGAGAAAAACTCATTATTCAAGAACATGATGACAAAAAAACTCAAATAGCCATTTCTAGAAAAGAACCTTTCCTTGATACATCATTAGCAAAATTCCAGGATTATAGTGTAAAGACAGAATGCTGAAAGGTGTTAGAGAAAAGCAACAGGAAATCTATAAAGGTAAGTCCATTACAGATTTCTCAGTACGAATCTTAAAAACTGAAGAATTGGAAGTTTTTCAAACACTAAAAGAAAACAACTGCCCCCTAGACTTTTATATCGTACAATGTTAGTCTTCAAAATAGATGGAGAAATAAAGACCATCTGTGACAAAGAAATATGTGACCACTGCATCAGAATGCCAAAAAATATTTTATAGGGATCAGGAAAAGAGACAGAAGATCAACATCACCAAAAACCCAAAGGAAAGTGTACATCTAAGTGGGGCAGTAGCTAAGGAAAAGGAAAAAAATAAAGGAATCAAGGGCCAGAGATATAGCTCAGTGGCACAGTGCCTGCCTGGCAAGCATGAAGTCCTGAGTTTGATTCCTGGTACCAAAAAACCAAAATAGGAATCAGTATAAGAAAAAACAATGAGAGGATTCAGTAAATACCTTACAATAATAACTTAATGGTAAGGTTAGGCTGGATATGGTGGCACATGCCTGTAATCTCAGCACTTGGGAGACTATGGTAGGAGGATAGCTGTGAGTTCAAGGGCAGCCTGGGCTACAGAGTAAGACCCTGTCTCAAAAACACAAAACAAAACAAAACAAAACAGACAAACAAGAACCCCTCATTGATAATGATCCTGACTCTCCAGTCAAAAGAAATAGACTATCAGATCAGATTAAAAAACAAAATCCAACCATAATTTGCCTGATAGAGACATACCCCATCCAAAATGAAGCACATAGATTAAAAATGAAAAGTGGAAAGTGATTCTCCATGCACCTGGGACCCCAGAGTGAGCAGAGTAGCTGTCTTTGTAAACACAGTGGACTTTATTAAGTCAAAATTGAACAAAATTGAGACAGAGATGGCTACTGCATTCTGTTAAAGGGAAGAATTCAACAGGAAAAGGTAACAATTGTTAATATCTAAGCACCAAATGTTAGCATACCCAACTTTATAAAACAAAAACCTTTGGACAGTAGACACCAATATAGTCATAGTGTTGTACTGTCACAAGGATGCTGTGTCTGGGTATTCCCCACAAAGCCTCATGCAGTCATGGTGGTAGCTGAATTTAGCATTTGTGATTGGTTTGTTGTCTAGCATTGGGATTGGCAGTGTGAGTGCTACACCCACCCAGGGTTGGGTAGCAGGCATATAATATAAAGGAGGGAAAGGAAGTATGCTTTTCCTTTTCGCCCTTTTTGCTGTTGTTTCTTGTGGCTGCAATAAACAGTTGCCTCTCAGCCATACCACCCTGCCTTGGAGCCAGCTGAGTATGGACTGAAACCTCCAAAAACTGTAAGCTAAATAAACCTTTACTCCCTTCATTTTGGTTGTCAGTTTGTCTCAACAGCAAGAGAAAAGTAACCAAGACAGATGCCAACTATACATAAAATAAATAAAAATCTGAGTCAAACCACAATAAGCAGATGAACTTAAAGATGCTCACAGAGTATTTCACCCAACAATAGAAACATTTTTTTGTACACAACTTCTTCCACAATAGGTCATATCTTAGGTCCTAAAGCAATCTTTAATCCAAAGATTATGAAATAATCCCCTGCATGCCATGGGTTGTAACACAGTATAGTCAGAGATCAACCACAGAAAAAACTACAGAAACTATGAAAACACATGCAGATTAAGTAGTACAGTTTTCACTAATCAGTGAATCACAGAAGAGATCATGAAAGACAGTAAAGAGTTTCTAGAGTCAAATGACAGTGGAAGTATCACACACCAAAACCTGTAGGACACAATGAAAATGGTCTTCAGAGGGAAGTTTTTAAATGAATGTACACATTCAGAGAATTGAGCAATCTGAAATAAATAACCTAATGATTCATCTCAGAGTCCTCAAAAAAAATTCAAAATGTTCAGAAGGTAATAATAAAGTTCAGACAGAATAGAATGAAATTGAGACTGAAAAACATTGCAAAGGATCAGTGAATTAAAGAGTTGGTTCTTTGGAAGGATAAGCAAGATTGATAAGCCTTTAACCAAATTTAGCAAAAGAAAGAACCCTTATCAATGCAATTATAAATGAAGATGAAATTGTGGTTGACACTGCTGAAATCTGGAGGATTGTAAGAAACTTTAAAAATTTATATTTCGGTAAATTGGAGTAAATAGAAGAAATGCAGCTATCGGTAGACATATATGAATTACCAAAATTGAACCAAGAACATAGATAAACCCTGAATTGACCAATAACAAACAGTGATATGAAGACAGTGATAAAAATTGTACCAATTGAGAAAAGCCCAGCAACTCATGGATTCATTACATAATTCTTTCAAAATGTAGGTGTTATGGTTTATGGTTGGGGGGGGGAATGTCGCTCCCCCCACCCCAGCCTCATGTAGTCATGGATGCAACAAAATCTAGTGTTTGAGATTGGTTCATTGTCTAGCGCAGGAATTGGTGGTGAGTGCTGCACCTAGGGGTAGAGTGGGGATGCAATATTAGGGTGGGAAAAAGGTATGTCTCTCTTTTGCTGTACCTGTTTGCTGTTTGCAGTACTCATGAATGGTAGCTTCGCCATGCCACCCAGCAACTTGGAGCCAACTGAGTATGGATTGAAACCTCCAAAATTGTACGAAACAACTCTTCTCTTCCCTAACTTTGGGCATCAGGTATTTTGTCTCAAAGACAAGAGAAAAAAGTAACCAAAATAAAATTTGGTAACAGAGGAATGGGGTTGTTGCTGTGATTGCATCTGTCCATGTGGTTCAAGAGCCTTTGGGAATGGCTTATGGGAAGAGTTTGGAAAGGTTCAGAGTTGTTGCCTGAATGCATAGAGCTGGAACAACTTAGGCTGTTCTGTAGGGAAGATTCTGGTCAGAGCTCAGGAGACCAGAAGGCTAATAGCCTGCCAGTAAAGACTCAGGAGGTTTCTGCTGGGAAGAAGAATTGCACTGGTTGTTGGATTCCAGTTGATGTGTGTTATGACTTGGCAGAAAGTTTATCTGCATTTTGCTCATGTCCAGAGACTGCCTGAAACTGAAATTAAGGGCGATGGACTGATTAATCTGGCAGAAGAAATTTCTAGGCAGTCAAGTGTTGAGGAGGTAGCATGGCTGTTGTGGGCTTTTAACCTGATTTATGTTGTGAATCAACTGTAAAGAGCCCAGCAGGATGATTGAAAACGTTGTGAGCTTGACCATAAAGCTGTGGACTATAAAGATGGAGCAGAGACTTTCATTGCTGAGAAAGAACAAAGAAATAAAAAAGATGGCCTAGGCTACCCTGGGAAGCAGTGAGTCTCCACCTTTTGCAGCCTCAAACTAGTAAAAGTGAAAGTTTGCTTGGAAGAGAAAGCCACATTCCAGAGTGGCCATGAAGGTCAGAGAAAGTTCCAAAATGGTGGCAGCCACACCAAATTCCAGAATGGTGGAGATGTAAAGAAGTTGTTTCTCATAATCAGGTTCAGAGAGCTCAGTGATCCAGGCACTTGACCTCTACAAGAGAGAGGAAAGCCTGGCTACTGCTCCAGCTGGCTGCAGACCTTGGCAATATCCACATGGCGCTGGTTTTAGATGCATGGAGAATGCATGAGTTCTGAGTTTAAAAAGACGTCCACCTCGATTTCAGAGGGCCTAGGAGGCCAGGCAGTGTGCCCTGAGAGGGCAATATGTGAAGCCAAAGATGCAATGGAGAACCCAGAAATTTGAAAAAGCCAGGAGCGTGGATCATCTAAGGAAAGCTGCTAGGATTGAACAGAATGGGCCTAAGAGAGAAAGTATGGGAGCTAAAACCTCTGGAAGTGCCTTGGGTGTGTAGTCACTCAAGCTTTTTGCAGCTCACAACCAGATTGTTTCAGATGCTGAACATGTAACTCCAGGACTTAATGTTGGATTTTGCTGCTGGATTTTGGTTCCAATACATTGTATCCCTATTTGTACTTTTTGGAATGGTGATGCTTATCTCGTGCCACTGTATGTTGGAAGTTTTTAACTTTATTTTCATTTGTACAGGGGCTTGCAGCTTAGAGTTTGCCTTAGATTTCAGAGGAAACATGGGATTTGGACTTTTTAGCAATGCTGAAACTGTTAGGACTTTGGCAACTCTTGGAGATTGTATTTGTATAAAGGATGTGCATGAGTCTTTGAGGGGGCCAGGAGTGAAATGTTATGATTTATGTTCAGCATTCCCCCCCACCCCCCTGCTTCATGCAATCATGGATGTGACCAAATCTAGCATTTGTGATTGGTTTATTGTCTAGTGCTCTGATTGGTGGTGTGAGTGCCACACCCACCCAGGGCTAGAGCCAGCATGCAGTGTAGAAGGGAAGAAGGTGTGTTTTACTGTTACTGTTAGCCCTTGATGTTTGCAGTGGCCATGAACTGCTGCCCTTCAGCCATACCACCTTGCCTTGGAGCCAGTTGAGTATGGACTGAAACCTCCAACCTATAAGAAATAAACCTTTTCCTTCTTTCATGTTGGGTGTCCCAGCAACGATAAAAAAGTAGCCAAGACAGTAAGGAACTCTAATACCAATACTTGAAACTGAGCAGGAAGAAACACTACCAAAATCATTCCTGAAAGCTAATATCAGCCTTGTACAAAACTGGGCATAAAAAAGGTATAGCTGAGGAGAAGAAGTCAAGATGGCCAATCACTGAGTAACAAAATACAAAGCCTTCCAGGAGAAACAACTCATATGCCAGAATAAAATATCCTGTAGAGATCCAGACAGAGGGAGATGGATCCTTTTGACACAAACAGAAATTAAAACGTAAAAAAGCTCGTCAAACACATCGGGACTACAACTGAAACAGCTAAAAAGTACAGGACACAGTGTTTTCGCTGCAACCTGCCAAGTTTGCGCCAGCCTGAATTTGCACCAGCTGGAATCCACGCTGACCGGCAGAGCTGCCCAAACTTGTTCCTGCCGCCACTCACAGGAGCCACAGCAGTGCTGAAGTCAGGGATTGGTGAGCCCAACGGAGAGCAGAGCCAGCGAAGGGACCTTCATTAATCCATGGTCAGTGCTGGGAATGAGGCCCCCCCATGGGAAGGGTGTGAGCAAATGGGCAACATGTTGGAATCAGGCAGGAGGAGCCTGAACTGGGAGCAACAGTGACTTCAGTTGGTTGCTCCCTCCCCAAAGCAGATTCATGGGATTTGCTTGGACCGGGCTGCGCCCCTGGCCAGGACCTAATAAGCCATCCCAAATTGATAGGCTGCGCCTAGCATGCACTAACCTGCTGAAAGCCCCTGAAGTTTGGTTGGCCAGGTGGGGAGGGGCAGGCAGGAGAGGGCGGAGGTCCCTTACCAGTGTGCTTTGGAGGAACCGTGGCCAACAGGGAAGGGGGTTGAGACCTGCACTGTACACCTTTGTGGAGGAAGCCGGAACCATGACAGGAGAGAGAGGCAGGAGGAGGCCCCCAGCCCAGAACCCTGAGAGCACTGATCCAGGAGAGGGAAAAACAAGGGAGACTGAGGGCGGCAAACACGCAACATCAGACATGGCTTCAATGGACATTAAGAGATATCTTCAGGACCTTATAGATGAGCTCAAAACTGAATATTAAATCAGGTAAAGCAGGATATGAGTAGAGTAATAAAAGAAATGCTCTCTGGAAGCATCTCAGGAAGATACAGACGGAAGAAGGGAAGAGCACAAAAAGAGAAAAATATTCGATAAAGAATATAAAGAAAATATAGAATATATGAAGCAAATTCAAAGAGACTACCAGGAAATTAAAAACACCACTGAAAGCTGTCAAAACTCCTTAAAAGAAACTAAGGATAGATTCTCAAAACTTGAAGACAAGTTTGCAATATGTGATCATGAAAGGAAAGATCTCTTAAAAACCACAAGGAAACAGGCAGTAACAATACAAAGGCTAGAACATAACAAGAGAATCCACAATTTAAGAATAAGAATCTGAATGAAGAAGCAGGAATATAAACAGGCAAATTACAAAGGCTACTCACGGAAATAATTAAGGAAAACTTCCCAAGCATGGGAAAAGAAAATGACATTCGGTTATGTGAGGCATGCAAGACTCCAGCCACCTACAACCAAAACAGATCTACACCCAGACATATAAAAATCAAGATACCAGAAATTCAATATAAAAACAGAATATTAAAAGCCATCAGAGAAAAGAAACAGATCACCTACAAAGGTAAGCCCATCAGGATCATGGCTTGGAGCAAAGTATTCCAAGCCCTGAAAGAAAATACCCTTCAGCCCAGATTGATGTACCCTCCACAGACCATCAGATCAAGAAGAGCTTGGAGCAAAGTATTCCAAGCCCTGAAAGAAAATACCCTTCAGCCCAGATTGATGTACCCTGCAAAACTGTCACTAGAAATTAGTGGAGAAACAAGATGCTTCCATGACAAAGAGAAACTGGGGGAGTTTGTGATCACCAGTCCAACCCTACAGAGAATACTGAAGGACATTCTACAGAGAGAGAAAAAAAATACCAGGATTTTAGGAACAGTGGCAGAAAGGCCTCAGTGAGTGGGGCAGGCAGTAGAATGAAGGAGAAAACTAGACAAACAAAGGCAGACAAATAGCATAGCAGAAATGAGGCAGAGAAGGATGGCTAGAATCTCTAACATAGGTGGCCTTGATACACTATATTGTTAATAGTGTACCAGGATTTAAAACCCATATTACACTACTCTGCTTAGATGTAGTATATTGTGTTTCAGTCATTCTACCTGTACTAGATTTGAGGGCACAGACAGTAATCCTGAAAATAACAGGATGTAGTATGGTAATCATCCTTAATTTCCTATTAACTTAATCTAAAGCTCTGTAAAACCTACACTGTTTTACCATGACTGATCGTAATCGAATCTGGTTTGTTAGATCGCTGTTTTGTATTGATAGATTTTAATTCAAAGCTGTTATGATTGATAGTATCAAGTCTGAGAGTATAGGCAACTACACTGAAGATGACAAGATCCACTAGAATATCCACTCTGGTTTGATTATTACCTGCCTTTGAAGTTTTATACTGTCTACAATGTTTTATTTTTACTAATATTGTTATGTACTGCTATATTCAATTATACTGCTATATTCAATTATGCCTGATGATACAATTCTATTGAGGATAATAAGAAGCACCACAGTAATCATTGTAGATCACCTTGTACTGTGGTTTTATATGACTTTTTGGTTTCATGTTTTTATAGGAATTTGTTTTGTTTTGTCTTGCTATGTTTTGTTTTTCCCTCTAATACAGAAAGGATAGAAATACATGTAGAGACTCATACATGTATAGCTGTTTACACTCTCACTGTTTGAATATCTACTTTGTATGCTTTAATGTTGTAACTTGAACAACTATTTCTAAGAGGACAATATGTAATTTATCAATTAGTGATTTGTTATTGTTTATCTTTTTTTTTGAAATTCTGTATTATCTCTACCTTTTACATGCTGTTGTTTCTCTTTAAATTAAAAAAAAGTAAAACCAAACTCCTTAATAATCATAGATGCAGAAATCCTTATTGAGATTTGATAAACAGGGTGCAAGAAATCATTATGACCAAGTTGGTCTCATATAGGTATACAAGAATGGTTTAACATATTAAATGAGGAACTACAATATAGTACCTCACATAAACTGAAGCAAGTAGGAGAATCACTTGACCATCTCAATAGATACAGGAAAAGCCTTTGACAAAATGTAACATCTATTTGTCATAAAAATTATGACAAACAAGGGTCTCACCTCAAACTGATAAAGGCCATTTTGACAAACCTGTTATCTGCATATGAAATGGGAGGGGGGCTGAAAGCGTTTCCTATAAAATCACGAGAAAGAAAAGGATACCTACTAATACCACCTCTGTTCAATATAGTGGTTAGAACATTAGCCAAAACAGGGAAGAAAAAGTAGTAAAGGGGATACTACCTGTAGCAGAGAAAAAAGTCAAACTACTCTTATTTGTAGGTAAGAAACACCAGAAGACTCTTAAAACTAGTAAACAAATGCAGCAAAGCAGTAGGATATAATATCAGTATACAAAATAAAACAAATAGCATTCTTGTACTCCAATAATAAATCATCTGAGAAAGAAATTAGAAAAACAATTCCATTCACAGTAATTGAAAGAAAAAATTACCTAAGAATGAACCGAACCAAGGAAGTGAAACTGATAGAGAAAAAGCAATAGAACAAAACATTAGAAAATGCAAAGACATCCCCTGCTTATATAAAATTAAAAGGCTTCTGCACAGCAAATTAAATAGCCAGCAGAGTGAAGAGACAACATGCAAATGGATAAAAATTTTTGCCAGGTACTCCTCAGAGTGAGAAACAGTACTTAGAACTATGACATCGATCTTTTTAGAGTTTTCAACGATACAAGCAGCCTGCTGTAGTTGACTTGCCACCACTGATCTAAACTATATAATGAACTAAAAAAAGTTAGACCCTCCCAAATAAAAGGTGCAATAAAAAAGGGGTGGATTTTAAAATGAGTAGACACGTATCAGAAGAAACAGGACAAATAGCCAGTGGATACATAGAAAAGTGCTTGGCATCTTGGCTGTTAGAAAAAAGCAAATAAAAAGTACTTTGACATTTCATCCTACTTCAGAAAGAATGGCTGTTGCCAGGAATTCAAAAAATAACAGATGCTGGCAAGGTTGTGGGTGAGAAAGAATCCTACATTGTTGGTGGGAATGTAACCTATCACAACTCCGATGAAAATAAGTGGGGATTCCACAAACTAAAAATAGACATTCCTTTGGACCTGTGGACCTCTTGTGGTTGTCTTCTTGAACGAGTTAAGATGTTTTATTACAGTGATGCACAGATACCTGTGGTTATAGTAGCACAACTCATAATAGCTAAATCTTAGAATTGTCGTGTATCCCCAGCATCAGAAGAATGGGTAAAGAAAGTATATTATTTAGGTTCAGTGGAATACTATTCAGCCATAAAGAATTACACATTTCAGTCATTTGTTAGAAAATGAATGCACTTGAGACCATAACGCTAAGTGGAATAAATGTGACACAGGGTAATTATTGTTGTTTCTCATATATAATAAACCCAAAGTATAAATAATTTAAGGATCAAAGAAATTAAAAAAGATAACTAATAGGAAGATAGCCTTTGGTGAGATGTGAACCCCTTCGCATCTTGAGATCAGTGGATATGGATGGGAAGGAGAGAAAAGGAGAAGTAAAAAGGATTGGAATGAGATATGTGTATGTTCCATTTCCCATGATGAATGTATTTATTATCCTAAACATACACTAATAAAAACAATGTAAAGTACTGATACAGTTTTGAGTTTTAATGATTTGGTATTGAATTATAAATACCAAGAAAAGAAAAAATGAGTTTGTATTCTTTAGTCTTGTGATGAAATATCAATATAGCCTGGGGCTTTGACACTATTTTTATAATCCTGGGATATTGGTTTTTAAAAGTTTTTTAGTAAGTGTAAGGTTGTTAAATTTTGATTTTATAATTTTGGCATATTAGTGCCCAAGTAGGTGATCTTTATATCTGTTTAGGCAGTTAAGCATTATAATGCATTTTTTTTTTTTGTTTTTTTTGCTAACCAGGAATTGAACTCAGGGCTTTGTGCTTGTCAGGCAGGCACTGCACTCACTAAACTGCATTCTTGGTCCCATAATGGACCCTATTCGGATATTATTCAATCTCAGATATATTTTTAGTAAAATTGCAATTTCGTTTAACTGTAAAGTGACTAAAACAAAAGTATAAGAAATATTGTGGAAGCAAGGCATGGTGGCACACACTTGTAATCCCAGTACTTGGGAGGCTGAGGCAGAAATATCACTGTGAGTTCAAGGTCAGCCTGGGCTACAAAGGAATTCAAGACCTACCTGAATTGCATAGCAAAACCTGATTATGAAACTACCAGCAAAAGAAAAATACTTGAGTCTCCTGAAAAGGCAGTTGTGGGTGCTTAACACTTTAGTGCAAGAGAAACAGTCCACAGAATTTTCATGTCAAAAAACTACGTTGAAAAAGGTTGTATACAACCTAAGCGATAGAGTTTATTCTTTGCCCTAGCTAAATACCAATGCTGCTGTGAATATATTCTCCCTGTCTGTGCTATAGTTAGCGCAACATCCTAAAATTGTATGATTTTGGTTCAAAAACCAAAGAGTACAATTCTGAACTAAAATGAAATGCTGTAAGAGACCAAGAATGCTAATTAATAGATTATAGGCCATCAGCAGTGGACCCTAATTAAACTTTGTCTTCTGTAGCCTTCAGAGGTTAGACATCTTCCACTTTAAAAGAAGATTGGCTTAATAAGATTTTTAAGTTAAATAAATTTCCTTATTGCAGTTTGATACTGGGTATTTGGCTCCATTCTAAATGTTTGTACTGATTGGATCTAGGTCCAGAATCCTGTTGGATATAAAAGTTCATTTCTTTAGAATTGCCTGATATGGCTTATTATTATGGGAGTCCTTGTATAGATTTTTTGTAAAATAAAAACACCCAGCTATTTTTATGTCTTACATTGCTTTTGTTACTGAACTTTGAAATACCTGGCAGTTTGTGAATTGGAACAATATACATTTTAATAGGGATTTTTTAAAAAAGATGAGGTTCAGGAAAGCTTTTAGTATATGTTTGAGAATGGAAATCCAGTTGTTTGATTAGATTTGCAGAGCTAATAAAGCTTTAGGTAAATTTTATTTTTATTTTATTCTAACCAGCATCTATCCAGATATTTTCTTCTGTTTTCATAAGGCCTTTTGAGAATTTTATGTGTCAAATGTACTTGGTGGTTTCTTCTCTGTCCTCCTTTCTTCTCTTCCTTTCTCCTCCTACCCTCTCCCTTCTTTCTTCTCTCCTCTCCCTTCTTCTTCCTTTCCTTTCCCTTTCCCTCTTCCCTCTCCCCCTCCTCCTGCCTCCTCCCTGGCCCTTGTTTTCTCCCTCCTCCTTTCCCTTCTCCACCTCTTTGAATGCTGGGCTTTGAACCCAGGGCCTCAAGAATGTTAAGCAAGTGTTGTACCACTGAGTTACACTTTAGTCCATGGTTCCTTATTTTAACAGTAATTATTTTACAGTATATTCACTGAAATTCAGAGTATATTCTGCTTAATATTCAGGGGTGGTAAGTAACTTTAGAGTTTTTGACCTCATGTATTTTTTTGAGAGGGCTCTTTTTTCTTTCGAGGTGCTAGAGATGAAATATGGGGCCTCATGCATGCTTGACAGGTAGGTGCTCTACCACTGAGTTTTATGCACTCCACTTTAGTGTGTGATTTCATGTTAAATAAAGTTGTCTTTAGGGGTTTGCTAATTTACAATTTAAATATGATTTGGAAGACTTATTTTTTTTCTTTTATGTAGAAGAAGCCAGAAAATGAATTTAGTGATGGTAACCTTGATCAAGGGAAGTCTACTGTACCTTTTAAAATTATACCACATGGCATGCATGGTTGCTCTGAATGCCCAGATTATTGGAAGGGCCTAAAAATCATACTTTATAAGTAGTGGTTTAAGGAATTATGAGGACATTTATGACTCTTTACCAGTATTGTATGTATTTGTTAGCTGTGTAGAAAGAGGTTTTTGTTTTCTTGGTAATTTTTTAAAGGGCCAGTTGGGATAATTACTGTAAATATTGAGGTTTTAGATGCCTGGAGAATGTATAGTATTTTCTGACAAAGCTGTATCCATTTGGTGGAATAGTCGTTTTCACAGTAATGGGTCTCTATCACTACAAGTTGTTCTTGGGGAGGTCAGATACATTTCTTGTAGCTCTGTTTTTTGTCATTCAGTATTTCAGAATGCCTAAGTGGGATAACGTGATACTTGTGAAGAAATTTAGGAAGCTTCTGCCATCTTTCCTTGCTCTTTTATCCCTTCTGTCCTCCTTTCCTGATTTCCTTATTTTGTAACTTTTTTAAAGATATGATTTACCCTTTAAAGCACAGTTTTAGTTAACAAGTTCATTAGAGATCATGTGTTTCTGTTTGATGAATTAGGGAGTGAATTTCTCACAAAAGAGAAATACTGCAGAAAATGTGCTTTCAGGGGAAATGATTAATTTTGTTATTGAAAATGTTCTGTTTTTTAGGAAGGATTAGAAATGCCTTCATAAACTGATTTTGTGCTGCCAGATACATCTAAGAGTATTCATTTTTCTTTCTGGAATTGGGAAGTTAGCTCCTAATATGGATTTATTCTCTTTATTTTTCCTTATTATAACCAGTAACGCTTTCATGTTTTTTTTTTGCCAGTTTTTCCTAATAGGCTTATGGTGAGTTCTATTATACTTTGATGGTTTGTGGAGAATACTGGCTTGAAATGACTTAATTTTATAAATGGAAACCACATAATAAATAGTCAGCCTTTACGCACACAGTGTACCATTCCTTAACATTGGCTGGTGGCTTATATACTTCCAGAGTGTGTGGCATGCAGGGATCTTTTTAGCTATGAAGTCACCTTTGGGTAACTGTTCTTGGTTGTTAGATGACCCTTAGTCATTTGAATATTTCTCCGTAGTAGCAGTTTTAAAATTTTTTTTTATTTAAAGAAAAAAAATGAAACAAAAAGGGTAGAAATAACACAAAATTTAAAAACAAAAACCAGTAAGAAATCACTTGTTGATAATTACGTGTTTTCCTCCTAGAAGTAGTTGTTCAAGTTACAAAAGTAAAGTATACAAAGTAGACATTTAAGCAGTGAGATTGCAATCAGCTCTTTTCATCTATCCAACAAAAACTTAGTAATATGGTTCATTAATCCTACACATTTAAACATACATGCAGTTATATCCTTTAGAATACTTTCTTTTCCTCTCTCTCTTTTTTTTACAATAACTATAATCAATTCTCGTAAACTGTTTAGAAGTTCTACACATGTATAAGTCTCTACATGCATACCTAGCCTTGCTGTATTAGAGGGAAAAACAAACCAAAACAAGTCAACAATACAAATTCCTAGAAAAACATGAAATGAAAAGGGCATATAAAACCACAATACTAGGTGATCTGCGGTAGTCACCATGATGTCTCCTGTTATTTTCAATAAAATTGTCTATATCGTCAGGCATAGTATAATTAAACTTAGCACTATTAATAAAAACCAAACATTGGAGACATTATAGGACTTCAAAGGCAGTTAATAATCAAACCAGAATGGGTATCCTATTGAATCTTGTCATCTTCAGAGTAGTTGCCTCTACTCTCAGACTTGATACTCTCAAGCATACCAGATTTGAATAAAATCAGTCAAGACAAAACAGCGATATAGCCAATCTGCTCTGCCTCATCTCTGCTATGCTATTTTTCTGTCATTGTTGTTTACTTTTCTCCTTCATTCCACTGTGCCCCTTTCATTGAGGCCTTTCTGCCATTGTTCCTGGAATCCTGGTGATTTTCCTCTCTCTTTCTAGAATGTCCTTCAGTATTCTTTGCAGGGTTGGATTGGTGGTCACAAACTCCCCAGTTCCTCTTTGTCATGGAACTACCTTGTCTCTCCATTAATTTTGAGAGACAGCTTTGCAGGTTACATCAATCTGGGTTGGAGGTTATTTTCTTTCAGGGCTTGGAATATTTCACTCCAAGCTCTTCTTGATTTGATAGTTTGCATCGAGAAGTCCCCTGTGATCCTGATGGGCTTACCTTTATAGGTAATCTGTTTCTTTTCTCTGACTGCTTTTAATATTCTGTTCTTGTGATGAATTTCTGGCATCCTGATTATTACATGTCTGGGTGTAGATCTGTTTTGGTTGTAGCTGGCTGGAGTTCTGCATGCCTCATATATCTGAACATCACTTCCATTTCCTATGCTTGGTAAGTTTTCCTTAATTATTTCTGTCAATAGCCTTTTAATTTCATTTGTATTTGTCCCTGCTTCTTCGTTCACATTTTTTATTCTTAAGTTGTAAATCCTCTTGTCATCTTCTAGCCTTTGTATTGTTACTTCCTGGTTCCTTGTTATTTTTAATTTTTAAGAGATCCTTCCTTTCTCGATCATACATTGCAAATCTGTCTTCAAGTTTTAAAAGTCTGTTTTTAGTTTCTGTTAAGAAGTTTTGCCAGCTTTCAATGGAGTTTTTAATTTCCTGATGTTCTCTTTTTCTCTCTCTTTTTTTTTTTTTGGTACCGGGGATTGAACCCACAACTGCATACTTGTAAGGCCGGTGCTTATGCCACTGAGCTAAATCCCCAGCCCTATTTCCTGATATTCTCTTTGGACTGTTTCATGTATTCTAGATTTTGTTTATATTCTTCATCAAAGGCTTCTCTCCTTTCTCTGGGTTCCTCCATTCTTCCATTTGTGTCTTCTTGAGGAGTACCCACCATTTCTTTTATTAATTTTCTTATATCTTGCTTCACCTGAGTTAGAATTTCAGATTTAAATTTGTCAATGAGGTCAAAGTATTTCTTTATTTCCGATGAGGCCGTGTCTGATATTGCGTGTTTGCTGCCCTCAATCTCCTCTGTATTTTCTTCTTGTGGACTTATTTTCCCTGGGTTGGCAATTGGAGGCTTTTTGTTGTTTCTCTGTCTTGTCAAGTTTCTGGTTTCTTTCAGACAGGTGAATGGTGGAGGTCTCAGCAGTTTTAAAACTTTTTGGGCTCAAAAATTATTAAGGAGCCCAGGCAACTGTATCTTATTAGGTACTAAAATAGAATTTTAAAAATTACTTATTGCATTAAAAATACATTAAATGCATTAACATAAATAGCATTTTTAGTGAAAAATAGTTTGCATGTTTCTTTAATGTCTGGCATAACAGAAGACACCTGATTGTCATATGTTTCTGCAGTCTGTTACAGTTTGTTTTAGTTAAAGTATGTGTAGAAAATAGAAATATGTAATTGGAAAAGAACAGGAGTGTTCAGGTTAACTGCAAATTTTTTTTTTAAACCATTCCTCAATTCAATAAGTACCATTTAGGAAAAAACTTTATTATTATGGTGTAGTTTACACACTATAAAATATATCAAGTTTAAGTTTGAAAGTCAATAGTTTTTCAGTAGACTTACTGAAGTGTTCAACCATACAGTTTAGCTTTAGGATCTGGGGAAGTAACACACTCATAGAGTGCTGGCCTTGCATGGGTTCAGTTACTGGCACTGAAAGAACAAAAATCCAATTTTTCAACATTTTCACTTGTAAGTGGTAAAAATGGTTGTTGTTGGTGTGTGTGTGTGTGTGTGTGTGTGTGTGTGTGTGTGTGTGTGTGTTGGGGGGTATCAGGAGATTAAATGCAAGGCTTCTGTTAGTGGTAGTTTCTTAAAGTTAATTGTAATGTGAAATTGAAATCCAAAACCTTATCAGTGAACTTCCTGTACTCTGCATGATAAAATGCATTGTTCTGCCTTGTACTTTGATGAATTTTTTTGCATTTAGAGGGTGTATATAAATAATACATACACTTTCATCTAGGTTTATAACATTGCATATTGGTCTTTTGGGAAATGTTGGTTCATTGAATTATGCAGAACTTCCAAAGGTTGACAAATTTCATTAGACAAATTTAAAAAGTATCACATTGTCACGTATTTCATCAGAAAAGTCTTTTGTTTTTTTATTTTTTTGTATTTTTAAGTACCAGGCATTGAGTTATGACCTCCCACTTGCCAGGAAGGCACTTATGCCACTGAGCTAAATTCCCAGCCCAGAAAAGTCTTTTTTGTCTTTTTTTTTTTGGGTACTGGGGATCAAACTCATCACCTCACGCTTGCCAGGCAGGCATTACATCACTGAGCTAAATCCCCAGCCCCCAGAAAAATCTTTTAAGTATTGGTAAAGTGTCATACTCCCCAGGTAAGTAAATATTGAAAATAAAAGTTTTCCAAAGTTATATTTGCTTGAGGGCTTATATTTTATCATAGGAAGAAATAGTGTCAATTACTATGTTTCAAGTGGTAAATTCCTTTTGTTATTTTTGAGCAAATATCTGCTAGATACCTAAATCTAATAATCATGGGATGCCAGCTCATTTTTTATTTTTTTTTAAGGCAAGGTCTTGCTATGTAATTTAGCTAGGTCTTGAACTCACTTTGAAGTCCAGCTGACCTTGAACTCAAGGCAGTCCTCCTGCCTCAGCCTCCCAATTGCTGGGATTACAGGTGTATGCCACCATGCCCAGCACTAGCTCAGCCTTTTAAGTTAAGATGTTGTTCATTGAAAAAGTAGCATCTCAGTCAATTCTACAAGTGCTTTTTCTTGATGCAGCAATGCTTTTTGCTTCTTTGATGGCTTGTTGGTTGAGGAAAGGGAGAATTAGGAAGGTAACTGCCTAGGCCAGTGATGGCATATCTTTTAGAACTTTCAATGATATAAACAGTCCTGTGTGGCACATATGCCATAGGTTTGTCACCACTGGTGGGCTAATGACTGTTCCAGGCAGAGGGAACTCTTAAGTCTAGGGACTTTTAGTGGTTTTCTGACTTTTGCAAGAGGTTGCTACAAGGGTCTTGACTGGGTCATTTTTAGCTAAGGCTTTCTTCTTCTTGTTCGCTGTTAATGTGTTACAGTTTATGACATCAACAAAGTTCTTCATTATTGAGGAATTTACACTTTAGTAATAATTATTAATAGAAAAATACTGAAATAGCCAATATTTTGTTTGTTGTTGTTGGTAGCATCCATTTCTCAACCCTTACAAAGGTGCTTTGGGTGAGCTGCCTTAAGCAGGCCTTAGTAGTTGTAGTTTGCTAATCATTACTGTCTTTGAGATTTTGTGGTAAGAATTCCTCTTTTGTATCAGGAGACCAGTTATTACTGTGAAAGACCTAAAGGGACAGGATATATTGATCAACTTTGGGTTATAATTACTTCCAAACTGTTACATAGTTTTATTCTTCAGTGTCTGAAGGCTGTTTCCTATAATCATATTCATCCATAACTCTAAACAGAAGAGAAACTAAGTTTCTCCAAGATGAATGCATATTTATTTTTTTCAGTCAAATTTTACTGGTACAATTTAGATATACATAATTATCACATTCCTCAGAGAGAATTTGTGCCTGCCACAATATAACTTGATTCTTCTTTTTTCCTTTCCCCCTTACCTTTCCATCAACTCCTCCTCCCCTTCCCCATTGAATGCATATTTTAGAAATTATTTTGTGAACAGTGTTATTTTTCTCTGAAAAAGAAGGGGATTTCAGGACAGTGGGAATCTGTATTACCAAAGTAACTATTAGAAAACATTGTAAAATTCTAAAAGTGAGAGAGTTCAGTTTTAAGGAGTCCAAATATTGGTAGGCAGTGGATATTACATGACTGTCATGGAAGGTTTTTATACTCTTTATTACCTGATTTGTGTCGAGGGAACACAGTACAGTGCCTTCTTTGCCATCCCATTAAGCCTAAAGGGGTTTTAAGCCTTTGATTAAAGATAATTAAATTCTCCCAATTCCTCAATAAATTTTAAATCTTACGCAATAATTTTTACTTAGTTCCCAACAGTGTTTTTCTCTGAATTAAATGAGTGCTTATAGGTTTATAGTGTTAAGTACCAAGCAATTGTGCTTAAAAATTTAAAAAAAATACCGTAAATACCATAAACCAAATATTATCTGTCAACAGCTCTTTTACTTTTATTTTATACCAATATCCCAGACCAGGAATAGGAATAATACTGAGAAATACACCTCCAGACTTAGTTTTTCTTTTTTTAAAGACAGGTCTTTCCCTGTTGCCTGGGCTGGCCTCAGACTCAGTTTTCATGTATCACCTTACAAAGTAGTTGGGATTATAGACATGTGCTGCCATGTTGATCCATCCAAAACCCTTAATCCCCAAATTTCTGAATAAACTGTAACATATTATGTATTTGATGATCCGAACACCTGACTTACAGACATATGTCTCTTCTCAGATTTCATAGAACTTAAGCAATAGAAGCAATGAAAAAGCAACCTGAGAAGCTATTTTCTTCAATTATTCTTTTAAGATACATCTATAAAAATGGATGACAAAGTTTCTACACAAAATCATATGGCACAAAGGAGAAGTTACATTACATTGACTAATAAAATGGTACAAATTCAATATTTCTTATGCTTATAGCATCAGGAAAAAAATGTCTGTTTTTTAACTTGCAAAGACTTACAAACTGAATCAAAATGAAATTTCCAAAAAACTCCCATATACGACTCCAACTTTGGTAAGAGGTGACATATAATCCTGGTCTCAATTCGTCCTGGACTTAAAACCCATTTAAGCTTAATGGATGGTGAAGATTGCAATGTACTATGTTCCTCAGATGCATTGCCTGCCAATATTTGGACTCCTTAGAACTGAGCTCTCTCACTTTCAGAATAAACTGAGTAATTAGTGACTTGTTCTTACAGCATGTCTCTTCATGGGAAAGAAAGTTTGGAAAGGTGTTGCCTTCTTAGGAGAGAAAAATATTTTAATGAGTGTTTTCAGTCTTTCCTATTGTATAGTTTAATGGAGGTTTATTTTGTGTTTCACTGCAAAAGCATGTTATTAAAAAGATAATATGTATAAAATTATGGTTCACATAGTGTTTGTAGTACATGATATTTATGGTATAGAGCACTTTTAAGAGATGAAGTAGAAAAAAAGCAATCTACTTAAGTGATAGCAGATTGAATTCTTGGATTTCTCCTGGTATTACTGATGAAAAATACTTTTTTTTTCTGTTTCAGTTTTTTGAAACAGGGTCTTGCTGTTAGTTCAGACTGTCCTTGAATTCACAGCAGTTCTCCTGCCTCACCTCCTGCATGCTGGGATCACAGACATATGCCACCCCATACCTGATGAAAGATACTTATTTCAAGAGATATTGTACTGGTTCTGTCTCAGACTGGTCTGGACTTTGAAAAATATTCTTTCATTCTGTATGATTTTCAAATGTCTTGCCAGAAATTCATCTAGTTAAAAAAATCTGTTTATAGTGATCTGAATTGAGATTGTAACTACACAAATATGCATAAATATAATCGCATGTTTTGAATGGCTTCAACATATATTGAAATTTTTAGCTTTGGTATATAAGTTGATGGAAGAATGGGTGTGGTGGCACACGACTATAATCCCAACACTTGGGGAGATGAGGCAGGAGGATCATCACAAGTGTGAGGCCAGCCTAAGCTGCATAGTGAGTTCAAGTGTAGTTCAACCTGAACTACATAATGAGACCATGTCAAAAAAAAAAAAAGAGAGAGAAGAAAAAATTAAGGCAATAGAAGATTGATGGAAGATTGTACTTTGTTTTTTGGAAGTTTCTCTAGAGGTGTTATTATTTTGGAAAATCACTTCAGCAAGTGTGGATTTTTGCCAGTGTGATCACCCATTGGACCACCTTTTGTGAGTGTGTTTGTCTTTTCATGTATTTGTGCCCCAGTATTTTCCTTTTTAAAAATTTTTAAAAAAGAGAATAAAATAACAGTAAAATGAAACAAAACAAAACAGTGATAGGACAGTAGGAAATCCAGTTATTTCTATATCACATATTGTTTTCCTCTAAATAGTTGCTCAGATTATCAGCCCCAGACTTGTAAAATCAATGAAACAACACAAATGTCAGGTTGCTTTCCTACTTCAGTTATTAGCATTTCAGCTTGTGTCACATCTGGTTGCTTATGCGTGTGTGTGTGTGTGTGTGTGTGTGTGTGTGTGTGTGTGTGAGGGGCAGGGACGGAGGCAGCTTCCTTGCAGGTTCTCCCTGTCTGGCAGGGCCACTGCCAGCCCATGGCGGGTTACGTGGCTTCCTTGCTGGTTATTCCTGGTGGCAGGGTCACTGCAGGTGCAGGGGGTGCTGCATGGCTTTCTTGCTGGTTCTCCTCAGCAGGCAGGGCTACTGCCAGCATACCAGGAGCTGCATGGCTTCCTTGCTTCTTTTTCTCAGTTGGCAGGGCCACTGCTGGCACACAGGGAGCTGCATGGTTTCCTTGAAGGTTCTCCCCACCTGACAGGGCCACTGCCAGCCAACTGGAGTGCTGCTTGGTTTCCTTACTGGTCTCTCTGGTAGGACCACTGCAGGTGCATGAGGGGCTGCATGGCTTGCTTGCTGCTTCTCCCTGGCTGGCAGGGCCTCCACTGGCACACAAGGAGGCTCCCAGCATTTTTATACCACATTTCAGAATAGAAGAGGGATATTTAGGATCTGATAAGCTTGAAGATCATTAGTAGTGTGGACAGGACACATAATTTTAATTTATTAATTTTCTTTTGAAACCTATTTATTTTGAAGAGGAAAAAAAACATTAAAATAATTAGGGGGTAAAAGTGGTATGAACATTGAGTTTTATATATATATATATATATACACATAAATTTATATATATATTTCAGCTTCTCACACTAGGGAGACAATATGATGTTTACACATGCATGTCTGATTTATTTCACTTATGAGTATGGTTTTGAGTTGCATCCATTTATCTATAAAAGTCTCCTGGTTATCCTTCTTTATGGCTGAGTAGTGCTCTATTGCATAAAAATCACATTTTTAAAAATCCATTCCTCAGTTGATGGCATTTAGGTTGTTTCCAAGATCTGGCTGTTGCAAATTGTGCTGCTATAAACGTGGGTGCACTTACATCATTGTGGTATGATGCTTTTAATTCTTTTGGGAAGATACCCAGAAGAGGAATAGCTGGGTTGAATGGGACCTTGAGTCCTAGTGTTTTGAGGAATCTTCACACTGATTTCCAAAGTGGTTGCACCAGTCTGTACCAGTGGAGAAGGGTTCCTTTTTCCCTTCAACCCCCTCCAGCATTTGTTGGTTGATTTCTTAATACTTCCCATTCTTTCTGGGGTGAGGTGGAATTTCAGTATTGTTTTAATTTTCATCTCTCAAATGACCAGTGATGTTGAACATTTTTTCATACTTTTATTTGCTGTTTGTATTTTTTCATCTGAGAAGTGTATATTCATTTCCGCTTTTGGATTGCGTCTTTAAATCTGGGAGGTCTTATTTTGTTGAGTTCTTTCAATGTTTTTGATAGTATTCTTTTGCCTGAGGAACAGCTGGCAAACATTTTCTCCCCTGTTGTGGGTTGTCTCTTCACTCTGTTGGTGGTTTCTCTTGCTGGGCGAAAGTGTTTTAGTAGAGTGAGATCCTAGTTGTTGATTGTTTGTGATAATTGCTGTGCAATTGGGGTTTTGTTCCTAAAGTCTTTGCCTACATCAGTGTCTTTAAGGGTTTTACCTATTACCTTCCAGCAGATTTGATGTTTCTGTTGTAATACTCAGATTGTTGATCCATTCTTGGTCTTTTTTTTTTTTTTTGGTACCGGGGATCAAACTCATGACCTTGCGCTTGCAAGGGGGGCACTTAAGCCACTGAGCTAAATACCCAGCCCATGTTGATCCATTCTGATTTTAGCTTAGTACATGGTGAAAGATGTGGGTCCAGCTTTAATCTTTGGCATGTATAGAGCCAGTATTTCAAGCACCATTTATTAAAGAGGCTGTCTTTGTTCCAGTGGAAGTGTTTGGCACCTTTGTCAAAGGTAAAGTGGCTTAGTGTGTCTGGAGTTGTTTCTCCCATCTTCTAATCTGTTCCATCGATCTTTCGCTCTGCTTTTTGCCAGTACTCCACTGCTTTTATCACAGTAGTTTTATAGTTTAATTTCAAGTCAGTGGTTCTGATGCTTTCTGTCTTGTCTTTGTTGCCCAGGATCACCTTTGCTATTGTAGGTGTCTTCTGTTCCAGATGAATTTTAGGATTGTTTTCTCTAATTCTGTGAGATATGCTATTGGAATTTTGATTGGGACTGCACTGAATTTGTATAACAGATTTGGAAGTATGGTCATTGTGTTGGTCAAGAATCCAGTTAGACTCCGAATAAATTTTTAACAGCTCTTTATTAGCTGAGCCCAGTGGCAGTACTATCCAGAGCCAAATCTGGAGAGTGCACCCTAAGCAGGAAGTTGCAAGAGCTTATAAAGCATTAAACCACAAGGGAAGGGGTTTTACAACAGTGGATAGCAACAGGAGGGCAGTTTTTTTTTTTAATTTACAAAATCAAGCTTTATAGGAATGGTTACACAGGGAACAACATTATGATCTTTAAACATAGACATATGCTGTAACAGTCATTTTCACTGTATTGGTTCTTCCTCCAAGAACATGGGATAACTATTTTCTAACATCCCCTTTAATTTCCTTTTTCAGAATGTAATTAAGTTTTCAATGTAGAGGTCTTTTACATCCTTTTTCAGATTGATTCCTAGGTTTTTCATTTGTTTTCAATGATATTGTGAAAGATATTGTTTCCCTGATTTCTCTCTCAGTGAGTTTTGTTATTCATGTACCGGAAAGCTATTTATTTATTTATTTGTCTTTTTGAGACAGGATTTTGCTATGCAGTTTAGACTGGACTTGAGCTCACTTTGAGCCCAGACTGCTCTTGAACTTTCAAGAATCCTCTTGCCTCAGCCTCCCAAGTGCACTATTGCGCCCCACAGGCTATTGTTTTTGAGTGTTGACTTTGCATACAGCTAAGCTACTGAATTTGCTTATTAAATGTGGCAGGTTTTTAGTGGTGTTTTCAGAGCCTTATGTGTAGAATATCATGTCATCTGCAAATAATTACAGTTTAACTTCTTACTTTCCTATTTTTATTCTTTTTCTTTCTCTTGTCTAATTGCTGCTGCTAAAGTTTGTAGGACTATGTTAAATAATAGTGGAGACAGTGGACATCCTTGTCTTGTTTCTGATTTTAGAGTGAAAGTTTTCAGTTTTTGTCTGTTTATTATTGTGTTGGATGTTTGTTTGTCATAGATGACTTTTATCAGATTGAGGTAGAGACCATCTATTCCAATTTTTTATAAGGGTTTTATCATGAATGTGTGCTTGACTTTGTCAAAGGCTTTTTCACTCTATTGAGATAATCATGTTTTTTGTCCTTGACTTTGTTAATATGTTGCATTAGATTTATAGATTTACATATGTTCAACCATCCCTGCATCCCTGGGGTGAATCCCACTTGATCATAGTGTATAATCTTCCTGATGATTTGCTGCATTTTGTTTTCCAATATCTTACTTAGGATTTCTGTGTTCATTAGGGAAATTGACTTGCATTTCTCTATGTTAGTTGGGTCCTTTTGTAGTTTTGGTATCAAGGTAATGTTTGCTTCCAGGAATAAATCTGGAAATATTACTTCCCTTTCAGTTTCATTCAAGAGTTTCAGAAGTAGTGGTATTAAATCTTCTCTGAATTTCTTGTGGGATTCAGCAAGAGAACATGTAGTCTTAAATGAAAAGGCCTGCAGTTTAATTTTGATTTGGACTTTACCAGTTAGTGATGAGGTATTTATACATGACAACATTTAGTATTTTTGGTGTCCAGTTTTCTCACCTATACGGGGTTGAGTAAGGTGTCCTCTAGAGATTCTTTCATCTGCAATTTCCTAATTTTGTTTCTGTCAGTTATCCTCATAGAATTCTCTAAGATTCTGTTCATCTTGAGTGCAGCGCACAAATTTATGATTGATTGATTTCACTACGTTTGGCACTTCTGAAGTTGTGAAGTACACGACTTAAAGTTCTTTTCAAAGTATGTATTAAAATCAGTGATTGTGGCTGAGGATTTAGCTCAGTGGCATAAGTGTCTGCCTTGCAAGCGCGAGGTCATGAGTTCGATCCCGGTACCAAAAAAAAAAAAAAAAAAAAAAAAAATCAGTGATTGCATGCAACAGGCAAAGAGCTTTTGTATTAAGTTCTGTAAGTTCTCAAATGGGGTATTTTTATTGTAATATTTACATGAGATTAAAGAAAATAGAATGTGTAAAATTATTTGTAAGACTGCCTAATGTAAGTGTACCATTCAATAAATGTTAGTTGAATGAAAATCAAGTTAAATATTTAGTAAATATGAATATATTCTATAACATTGTTTGGAGTATAAATATACTTTATGGTGTACTACCAGAAAGCAAACAGTACTGGTAATAAGTTTCAGCTAACCAGTACCAGTGTAGCCGTAATATTTCTGAAGGGAGTTGCTAGGAACTTTGAGTCAGGGTAATTAGCTTGTAGGATTTTCAGTATGAACTTCACAAGGCAATAGAGTTTGATGATGTGTTATATAGAATGCTTACGTTTACTTTGTCTGCTTATTTTAAACTTAATTTCTGTGCTGTGCTTCTGTGTGGTGCTTTTCTTCTTTTTTCTTAGTTGAAATCTTACATAAGTTTATGTGTCTTAAAATGTGTTTCACTCACATTATTATTACTTAGTCCACTAATACTAAAATGTAGCATTGGGGCTGGGGATATAGCTCAGTACCACAGTGCCTGCCTGGCAAGCACAAGGTACTGAGTTCAGTTCCTGGTGCCAAAAAAAAAAAAAAAAAGTAGTGTTACTCCTGATGTTCCCTATAATTTATATGTATATCTTCTGCTATAACATTTAAAAAATATTCTGATAGTTATGTTGGTGAAAATGTCTCATAGTGACATTGTTGACAAATAGGTCTCTGAGTACCAGTGCCATTATAGTTACTAATAACATACAGAACATTCATAGATACCAACTCACCACATTCTTTGTTTTTAATTTTTATTCGTGTTTGCAGTACATAATGATACTGGGGAGTTGGCACATATATATGTGTCATCTTAATTCTTTTTTTGACCCTTTCCTCTTGCCTAACATTCTCTCCTCTGCTTCCATCTCTCAGTCCCCTTCTCATTTGCAAAACTTTTCTGTTTCCTGTTATCTGTTTCTAGATGCTTTTGTATACTACATTGTTTCTAATCTTCACAACAGTCTTGTGGGTAAGTGATACTGTCTTCATGTCTAAGTGGGGAAACTGAAAATTAAGAGAGGAACTTTGTTGAAGCTCACCTCTGACAAGTGAAAGATAATTGCTTACAAATCCAACTAAAATGTCTTGTGAGTTTTCAGCTAAGGCCAGCTGAGTGACATGCAGATACTTCTGTAAAACTATTAATTGAAAAGTTATTCAGCTTCTTTAAATTAAATATAATTGACTGCACTATTGGAATATAGTCATGTATATTAAGGTATTGTGTGTAGCTTTCACTCTCCACTGATAAAGAGTTTATGAGTGTAGTTGTGATAAAGTATATGCAACTACTAAAACAAATATAAATCCTGCACAGAAAAAAGCTTGTTGACACCTGTTTAGATAGTAAAATAAGGAATAATAGCTAATACTTGTATAGTGTTTGCAGAGAAATAACACCTGGTTTGTAGTGTCTCTGTTATCAACCATGTAGGGTAAGTACTATTATTTTTATTTTTTGAAGTAGAAGCTGAGGTTTAGGCATAGTAATTGTCATACAGCTGTTAACAGCAGAGACTGGATTTCAGCAGAGGTAGTGTACCTCTACCATTTGCTCTGTACAGACTTATCAAGGAAAGAAGCAAGCACTCTTCAGGCCACTGAACACGTTTGTCTTTCTCTTTTTGTTTTAGAAAAGAGGTACCCTTATTTTGTAGTTACCTTGAAATGTTATCACTGAGTAATTGGATTCAATGTTAATTACTTCTTATTTGACTCTGGATTTTCCCAGAGGTTTGTTGATTGACTTAATCTAGTTATTGAACTCTTGAGTAAATAAAGTATTATTTCTGACACATATATTGACCTCAGTTTTCGTATCCTTATGATAATAAATTAATCTTGTTGACTTTGTGGGTGGTAACTTTATTCACCATCTTCATAAATAAGTCATTATTATGTTTTTTTCAAGAGTATAAGATATACCTCCCAAACCATTGTTTTATTCTTAAAATAAAACATTTATCAAAGTTTTACATATGTATAGAAATACATACATGAATACTTTAATTTTAAAAAGTGGGATTTTTGGGGGGCAGAATAGATACAGCTTAGTGTACTAAAATCTGAAGACAGAATTAAATTACCAGTAGTTGGGTACTTAATCTATTCAAGAGAAAATAATTGTTTTCATTTTTTGCCCCCAGCACTGAAATAGAACCCAGGGCCATCATCAGTACTGGGGGAATCCCAGAACTGATGGAATTCCCCCAGTACATCCTCAACCCTTTTTAGTTTTTATTTTGAGACATAGTCTTCCCAAATCACTTAAGTTGCCCAGGCTGGGATTAAACTCAGGAACCTCTAACCTCAGGCATACACTACCATATCCAGTTGCTATTTTCCATTTAGAAAAGAAAACTTTCATGAGAGAAATTGAGGTTTCAGAAATTGCTTAAATGAGATACAAATATTGACAAATAAGTAAACAGAGTAGAGTTACTGTAACTAGTTCAGATTTTACAAATAATGTGTTTAAAAACAACATTCTTTGGCTGGGGATGTAGCTCAGTGGCTGAGCATGTATATAGCACACATGAGGCCCTGGGTTTCACCCATAACACTATAGTAAAGCAAAAGAAAACAGCAACAACAAAACCAGTATTCTTGGGCAGGGAATACTTTTGATTCTCGGTATTATTTTCTCTGATGTTGGAGTTCTATAAAGTCTTCATGCTAATGGCTTCAGATGGATACTCAGTTTTCTCAGCACCATTTTTTTTAAACTTTCTTTTTTTTTTTCTTTTGGAGGTAGTAAAATACAACAGAAAAAGCCAATCGAGACAAGGCAGTGAAATTGGTACAGAACTTCATAGCAGAATACTGGGATAACAGTAATAGGTACCATAGTATATCTTGTTATCTTCACAATAGTTGTCCATTCAATCAGGTATAGCAAAATCAAACCAAAAACAGAACATTATAAAACCTATCAAAACAGAATATCGAATAGAGCAAAACAATTAATTAGAACAAAGCAAAACAGTGAAAACAATATATTTACCTTCAAAGAGATGATAGAAGAAAATCCCCATATTTCTATATTGCATATGGTCATCCTCCTAAGAGATGCTCAGACCTCTGGCTCCCAGTTGCTAACAGGTGGGGGTGGTGATAGTGGTGGGGAGAGATGAGATGTTTGATTCTCAGCCCATGCGCCAGTAAGCTCACAGGAGATGCTGACTCTCTTGCCACTTGCTCAATCCATGGCTGCTTACCAGGCAGGTGCATGGGTTGCTTTCTTGCTCAGCACCCTGAGTTCCAGCATGGCCAGATCTCGGGAGACGCTGACTGGTTCTCTTCCTGGCTTGCCCCGCCAGCACCATTTTTTAGAAAGGCTGTCTTCTGCAATATGTTTTTTGTCCCCTTGTCAAAAATGAGATATTTGTTGCTATGTGAATCTTTGTCTTCTGTTTGATTCTGTTGTTCCACATGTCTATTTTTGTGCCAGTACCATGTTGTTTTTGTTACTGTAACTTGAACTGTGATATTGTGATACCTCCAGATTTGCCCTTTTTACTACGGGTACTTTGGCTGTTTTGGGTGTTTTTCAGTTCTATATGAATTTAAGGATTGTTTTTTCTAGTTGTGTGATGAGTAACAATACTGGTATTTTAATAGGCATCATGTTAAACTGTTAGATTACTTTTGAATTAGTGCCAGTTTTTTGATATTGATTCTTCCAATCCAAGAACATGAGATGTCCTTCAATTTTCTAATGTCCTCTTTAATCTTTCTTCAGAGTCATTTAATTTTTATTATAGAGGTTTTTCACATTCCTGATTTAGGTTGATTCCTGGGTATTTAATTTTTTTTTAAGCTATTGTGAGTGGAATTGTTTTACTGATTTGTCATTGCATTCATTATTGGTATACAGGACTGTTACTGATTTTTGTGTTTTGTGCATTGTGTGTGACTTTTTTTTTTTTTTAAGACGGGCTCCCTATGTAGTTCGGACTGGCCTTGAACTTGCTTATGTAATCCAACTTGGCCTCAAACTCATGAGGATCTTCCTGCCTCAGCCTCCCAGATTCTGAGATTACAGGTGTGTGTCATGACCTCCAGCTTTTACCTTGATATTTAGGAAGTTGCTCTCTCCATTTATTTTGAAATTTTGGGCATCATGGGTTAGAAGTACCGTGTAAATAAAATCTCCAAGGCTTTCCCTGCAAGAGGAAATTGAATTTGTCAAAATATTGGCCAGTTTTTTATTTTTTTATATTTCGGGGTTTGTATTTGCTGCTGTTATTGCTCTTCATAGGCTTTCGGTGGTGGTGGTTTTTCTTCCTCTTGTCCATTCTGTTCATAATTTGACACTAATAATTGGAAAACTGTTACTCATTATTATAAGAATTAGCTGGGATTAAAATCTGAAACTTGACTCTGCCCAGGTTGAGGTAGCCTGTTATAGTCATCATTAACTACTGCCATCTCTTTTTGTTGTGACAGATGGCTTCACCTCCTGGTTGAAATCCACTGCTGACTTCTTTCAGAGAATGAATACCATGTGTTCCTCATTTTGGCTGTTTATGTTCTGCCAATTCATTGGCTTTAAAGGAACTTGAAATTGGATGTACTTTCTCCTGGCATTTATGGCAGGAAACACATACAACTCATACTGTTTGTGCCCAGTGTTCATTTGTTAGAAAAATTGTAGCATCCTAAAATTAAGTATACTATATTACTGTATTTCTTTTTCATACCAAGAGTAAAGTGAATTTTATTATTTTTCAAGAGGATACTTTTGAAAAAAAAAAGGTATACTTTTCACTTGATGTTTTAAGTTTTTGGTGACGTTTATTACAAAAATGGGCTTTTAAATTTGACTTTTATATGATTAGAGGTTACATCAAATTGCAGTCCATTTGTACAGGATACTAAATGATTTAGAATTAATGGCACTGACTATAATGAATGAAGTCACGACATGGATTTGTATCAGCAAGACTCCAAAATGAATTGAAATTGTGATGCATAGAATTGAACTTTGAACTTGTATTTGAATGTACTTTGCAGTACATATGGATTAATATTTGTCTGTCACCCACCCCTTAGTGTGTTCTCCCTCTGTTGTCTAGGCTAGTTTCAGGTGATCCTCTTACTTCAGCTTCCCAAATAGATACAGTGGGAATGAGGAACCATATCTGGCTTATCTATCCATTTTAGCTTCCTTGCTTAGGATTGTTATGATCATTGGTGGATATCCTGTAAACGATAGCATTTTAGGCTCTGTAGAAAATTATGTCTATTTGAGCCAGTTTAATTTTGTAAGATGTGCATGTTTAGAGGTATGATGCTTGATTTTTAAAATCACCTGTTAGGTCAGAGTAAATGAATAGTATTTATGATTTGGTCACAAAATATCCTGATTAAGATAAATATAAATGAGTAGTTCTGTATTACCTTCATTAGTATTTGAATTTGTAATTTTTTTCTCTTGAAATGTCAGTGTTTGGTCAATGTCAAGGTTGGAGGGGAAATGAAGAGGTATTTTTGCAGGCAAGGTCCCTAAATAAAAGAATGCATGCGGAGCAGACATCAGCAAAATCAGCAAGCAGCAGCATCTTTGTTGTCCAGCTCATATATATTAGCTGTTACTAAGGTTTACGTTCTTGTGTACTGCTATAACTGTTTAGCACATGCATGGTGGTCTATACTGAGTAGTGCTTATGTAAGTGTATCCTGCAGTCTGTCTGTGCTAAGCAGTGGGGTTGTGTCCTTATGTGTCCTTAGAGGCTCCACCTTTGAAGCAGTCTTGCGTAATCCAATTTAATTAATTCTGGGCATGACTTTTAGTGGAAATTTAAAAAAATTAATTTTATTGGTGCTCTCTTGATACATTTATGTATGTATATCTATATAAATCACATTGGGAATTTGTACCTATACATAATATATCTTATTTCTTTTTTCCTCATTCCCCTCCCCTCCCTTCAACCCTTCTTCCTCATTTACAAAAGCTTTGTTTACATTTTTTTCTCTTCTAGTCTCTTTTTCTCCTTTTTTAGTTTTTTTCCCTTTCTCCTCTCTTGTTCCCCTTCCCATTTTAACATTTTCTTCCTACTTCCCCATATTTGTTACCCATTTTGACCCTTTTTACCCTTTAGGTTTCTCACATAAGAGCAGCAATTTACAAGTGTCTGATTTATTTCACTTAACACATGATATTTACATGTGTGTCTGATTTATTTCACTTAACAATGTGGTCTCAATTTGCATTCATTTACCTAAAAATGTCTCTGGAATCCTTCTTTATGGTAGTGTAGTGTTCCATTATATATAAAAACCACATTTCCTTTATCCATTCATCTGTTGATGGGCACCTTTTCTTTTTCTTTTTTTCTTTCTGCATAGTCTCGCTATGCAGTTCAGGCTGGCCGTGGGCTCACTTTGTAGCCCAGGCTGATCTCAAACTTGCTCAGCCACCCGAGTGCTGGGATTACAGGAGTATGCCACCATGCCTGGCTCAAGGGCTGTTTCTAAGATTTAGCTCTTACAAATTGTGTAGCTGTAAACATAGGTGTGTATATATCACTGTGGTATGATGCTTTTAACTCTTTCAGGAAGATACCAAGAAGGGGAATAGCTGGATTAAATGGAACCTCTAAGGGCTGGGGATTTAGCTCAGTGGCATAAGCGTCTGCCTTGCAAGCACGCTGTTGTGACTTTGATCCCTGGTACCAATTAAAAAAAAAAGTGGAACCTCTAGTTTCAGTTTTTTGAGGAATACTGATTTCCACAGTGGCAGAACCAATTTATACTCCCACTAACAATGGAGAAGGGTTCATTTTCCCCCCACAGCCTCACCAAAATTTGCTTTTGGGTGATTTCTTGATAATAGCTGCTCTTTTTGGAATGAGATGGAATCTGTGTTGTTTTCATTTGCATTTTTTGAATGACCAATGATGTTGAGCTTTTTTTAATGTTTATTTGCTGTTTGTACTCTTCGTCTGTGAAGTGTTTACTCATTTCACATCTGAAAGGTATTTATTCATTTTAAATGCCCTTTTTTTTGATTGTGTCTTTAAATTTGGGGGGAGTCTGATTTTTTTGGACTTCTTTATATATTTTAGATATTAATCTTTTTTTGAGGAATATTTGTGAAAACTTTTTCCCTTTATGCCATTTGTCTCAATTTTATTGATGGTTGATTTTGCTATGCAGAAGCTGTTTAATGAGATGAAGTTGCAGTTGTTATTCTTTGTAATATTTCTGTGTGATCAGGATTTTGTTTATAATGTCTTTGCCTATACCTGTGTCTTCAAGAGTCTTACTTATTTTGTTTTTATATTTATATCATTGATCCATTTCAGTTTTAATTTAGTGCATGATGTGGGATATGGGCCTAGGCTTAATCTTCAGCATGTGGAAGGTCAATTTTCTCAGGGCTTTTTATTAAAGATGCTATCTTTCTTTTAGTGAAGATATTTGACCCCTTTGTCAAAGGTAAGGTAGCTAAGTATGTTTGGAGTTGTTTCTGCGTCTTCTTTTCTGTAACATTATCTGTGGGTCTGTTTTTTCTGTACCATGCTGGTTTTTTTTTTTTTTTTAAATCATAGTAGCTTTGTATAATGCCCCTTGCCTTTGTTAACCAGAATGCTTTTGCTATTCTTGGTCTCTTTTGGTTCCATATGAATTGTAGGATTGTTTTTTTCTAGTTTTTTTTTCTGAGGTATGCTGTTTTTATTTTGATTGAGATTGCATTAAATCTGTATAACAGTTTTTGAAGTGTGTCCATTTTCACTATATTGGTTCTGTATATCCAAGAGCAAGGGATGTCTTTTCATTTTCTTGTATTCTTGTTGATCTCCCTTTTCAGAGTAGTGTGGTTTTCAACATAAGAGTCTTTTTCATCTTTTGTTAGATTGACTCCTAAGTATTTCATTTTTGTTGCTACTGTTGTGAAAGGTATAGTTTTCCTAAGTTCTTTCTTGATGAGTTTGTTTTTTGTGTACAGGAATTGCTTTTCATTTTGACTTTGTGTCCTGTTACACTGCTGAATTTGGTTACTAAATCTAGCAGTCTTTTTTTTGGTGGAGCTTTTGGAATCTTCTGTGTAGAGGATCATGTCATCAGCAAATAATGATAATTTAAGTCCTTCCTTCATTATTCATATTCCTTTCCTTTCTCTTGTGTAACTGTTCTGGCTAATGTTTCCAGAAGTATATTGGACATGAGTGGTGATAGTGGGCATCTTTGCCTTGTTCCTGATTTTAGAGTGAAAGCTTTCAGTTTTTGAACATTTAGTATGATGTTGGCTGTTGTTTTGTCATAGATGGCTTTTATAGATTGAGATAAACATGATCTATTCCAATTTTCTGTACAGCTTATGTCTAATCATTGTTAGACTTTGTCAAATGTTGTGTGTGTGTGTGTGTGTGTGTGTCAGAGATGATCAAGTGGTTTTTGTCCTTGGTTCTGTTAATTTGGTATGTACTGTTTTTGATTTGCATATGTTTGAGCATCCCTTTATCTGTGGGATGGAATCCACTTGGTTATGGTATATAATCTTCTTAATGTTATGTTACAATCTGTTGGCTGGTATTTTATGAGGATTTTTGCATCTATGTTTATTAAGGAGATTGACCTGTAATTGTCTTTTTTGGTTGGATCCTTCTTTGGTTTTAGTATCCAGAGTAATGCTTGCTTCCAGAAATGAGTTTGGTAGTACTGATTGCCTTTAAATTTCATTAAAGAATTTGAGGATTAGTGGCATTAGACCTTCTCTAAAGTTCTTGTATAATTCATCAGTGACTATCAGAACCTGGGATTTTCCTTGTTGGTAGTTTTTAAATTGTACCTTCAGTTTTTATTGACTGATACTGAATTTTTACATCATTTTGATTCAGCTTTGGTTATTCATGTGTATCAAAGAATCTGTCCTTTTTTTCTGCATTTTACATCTTCGTAGCATACAGGTTCTTGAAGTAGGTATTGATGATCTTTTGGATTTCTTAGATTCCATTATAGTTTCATCCTTTCATTCCTAATTTCATGGATTTGGCTCCTTTCTTTTTTTGATAAGGTTGGCTAAGGGGTTGTCTATTTAATCTTTCCAAGAACCAACTCTTAGATTTGTTGATTCTTTGTATTGTTTAGTCTCAGTTGCATTATTTTATGTTTTGATTTTATGGTTTCTCTCTCTTGTATGTACTTTAGACTTAATTTGCTCTTCTCTTTCTAGAATCTTGAAGTTCAACATTAGGTTATTTGAGCTCACTCTGTTGTTCTTATGTGGGAGTTCACCAGTATAAATTTCCCTCATAGGACTGCTTTTATTACTTACCATATGTTTTGGTATGTTGTATTAGCATTATCATTTAATAGTTGAAACTATCTAGTATTTTCTTTAATTTCATTTATGAGGCAATGGTTGTTATGTGGGTTAGGGTATTATATTGGTTATGTGGGAATTTTTGAAAGTTCTCCAGATGACTTAAATGTGCAGTTAAGATTGAGACCCATTGGCTACCATTAATGGCTAAGAGTTGGAATAGTAACCAAAATCTATTTGCCATTCTTTGTTCAGTGAGTTGGTTCGTAAACATGAAATAATATATGAGAAATTTGTAATTTGAATTGCAGACACTTATCACTGGAACTTGAGAAGACAAATGTATCTTGGAATGATTAGGTTATACCCTATTTTCAGCATTTTTGAATAATTAAATTAGCATTTGCCAGGGAAAGCAAATTAGTCAAGGGGTAAGGATATCTGAAAAACAGGGAGTTTTGTTAAGGAAGATGAGAAAGGGGGAAAGAAGAGATTAAAATTATAATGAATCATGGCTTTTGTACCTTGTAGTAAAAGGGTGGACTGGAAAGTCAGGAGAGCATGTAAATCTTGAAACAGAAACTACTTCCCCACCCAGGAGGTATACCTACTTATTCTGTGGTACCAGTTAGTGGTGGTATAAGAATGAATGGAATGAGAAGGTCTTATTTATACCATACATTTTTTTTCTTAGTAGCAAAAGGCTCAAGTTCTTCATTAGAACATCTCTTTGACCTTTAGTGTATAAGAATTAACTTATATATGTCTTAAAAATTTAAATTTCTTTACACTATGGAAGTTTCTCATTTAGGACTCTTGAGGTATGGCCATTTGACAAGGTTAACCAAACTCCTTTGGCTTTCTATCTTCTCATTGTTTCTCCTGTGCTTTGTACTGTGACTTATTTAGTGCTTTCTTTTATTGACTTATTTTTTTGCTAAAATAGAATCTCATATTAAAGTGAAACTCTCATTACCATATGTGGAAAACATCTGTCAACTTGCAGTGAAAAAAAAAAATGAAACAAACTATAAAAGTGAATACATAACTGTTAAGGAAATGGTCAAATATATTATTGAAGATTATTTTCAATATCAATTTGGGAACTATGTCCCTGGTGATTCTGATATCTACAGGTTGTTTTTATGTCATATTTTGAGAAATACTGAAAGACAAAAACTTTAATGTAGAACAGTGGTTTTCTGATGAGATTGCATACTAGAATTGCCTGGGGGAGTTTTTAAGATACTTTAGGCTAAGCTCTATTCTTAGAAAATTTTATTTAATTAGTATGGGCTGAGCCTGGGGCATTGGAAATTTTAAGACACTATCCCTGGTAATTTTCCAAGGTAAGAATTTAGAGATTAACAGGTGGGCATGATTAGAATAATAAACATGAATTCAGAGAGCTCCGACCATGGAGGGACTCACAGCACAGCACACAAAGGCAGTCTGCCCGCCCTCCCAGTAGGGGCCCCTGGCCTGAACTGGGAGGAGAACCAGCAGCCACAGAGCTCTGACCATGGAGGGACTCAAGGCGCAGCACACAAAGGCGGTCTGCCTGCCCTCTCTGTAAGCACCCCTGGCATGAGGCAGGGGAAGAATCACTCAGTGGCTCCCATGAGCCTACCCGGCTGAGAACCCCCCGCCCCTTTAGCAAGTAAGAACCAGAGATCTAGACATTTCTTGAGAGGTTGACCATATGCAATGTAGTAAATAGGGGGGGATTTCCTTCTACCATCTTTGAAGGCAAATATTGTTATCACTGTTTTGCTTTGTTCTGGTTAATGGTATTGCTCTATTCAATGTTCTGTTTTGATAAGTTCTAGAATATTCTGTATTTCCTTTGATTTGGCTATACCTTATTGAAAGAACAACTGTTGTGAAGATAAAGGGATATACTGTGGTGCCTATTACTATTATGCCAGTAACCTGTTGAGGGTTCTGTACCAATTTCACTGCGCTGTCTTAGTTGGCTTTGTTCTGTCTTGTTCTGTTGTATTTTGCTACCTTCAAAATAATAAAAAATTAAAATACGTAAAAAAGTAAATAACAAAATAGATCAGTAAGGTACTGAGCAAGCTGAAACACGATATAACTAAACGGATAATGGACTTGAAAAGCAAAAGGAGGAAAAGCAAGTGCTTTAAAGGATATAAGTCATGCATGTATGTTTAAGTGTGTAGGATTGATAACCATGTTGCAAAGTTTTTGTTGGATCATTCAACAGAACTGTTTGCAGCCTCACTGTTTGAATGTCCACCTTGTATGCTTTAATTTTGTAACTTGAACAACTATGTCTAAGAAGACAATATGTAATTTGTCAACTAGTGATTTCTTACTGTTCATTTTTTTTCTTTTTCTTTGAAATTCTGTATTGTTTCTTCCCTTTTTTTCTGTTTTGCTTTTTTTTCTCTTTAAAAAAAATTAAAAAGCAAAACATGAGTTCAGGGGAATCAAGTGAATTATCTGGGTAAAAGTACAAATAAAGAAGACAGCTGGGAGTGGTGGTGTGCCTGTAATCCCAGCTTTTGGGAGGTTGAGGCAGGGGGATCTAAGTGAATTTGAGGCCAGCCTGTTGGGTTCATAGTGAATTCAAGGTCAGCCAGAACCTAAATTGCAAGAATTTCTCTCTAAAAAAAAAAAAAAAAAAAGTTGGAAAGAACAAAAGAAAAAAATGTAACAGTGGCCATTAGGGAATGTAGTCTATTATGGAATGTGGTCAGGAAAGAGGGTAAAACACAGACACTTTCTTTTGATCTCATATTTTCTGTTTTTGGTGAATATGAAGATCTGTTATTTAGTCAGTTCTCATGATTCTTAACACATAAATTATTGGGCCCTTTTCTTAGTGTTTATCACCCAGTAAGATATAGTATATGGAACTCCAGAATTTTGTCTGCTTATAATTTTTCAGTGAATGCTCATGCTGATGGTCAGGGAAACACACTTGATGAAATGTTAGTCATCCAAGGTGAGAAATCTTTTTTTTTTTTTTTCTCCAGGGTAGGGGGGAATAGTAGTATATACATGGCTCATTGTAATCTCTAGATCATTCACCCAGAGCACAGGATATCTGCATTCAGTTGTCCAAACATTACCAGCACAAATCTTTCTTTTTTTGGTGAACTCAGAGAAATCAGTAGTATAACTGTCATACTGTTTTATACATATATATATATATACACACACATATACATATATATACACACACACACACACATATACAGGTGTCTTTCAGCTTCTCGCACTAGTGAGACAATATGATGTTTACACATGTGTGTCTTATTTATTTCACAGAGTATAGTCTCAGGTTGCATCCATTTACCCATAAAAGTCTCCAGTTTATCTTTCTTTATGGCTGAGTAATACTCCATTGTAGAAAAATACTGCATCTTTTTTATCCATTCCTCAGTTGATGGCATTTAGGTTGTTTCCAAGATCTGGCTATTACAAATTGTGCTGCTATAAACATGGCTGCACATATATCATTGTGGTATGATGTTTTTAATTCTTTGAAATAGTAAGCCCTACAGCCCCTTATGCACCTGCAGTGGTCCTACCAGCAAGGTTCCAGATGAATTTTAGGATTGTTTTTTCTAATTCTGGGAGGTATGCTATTGGAATTTTGATTGGGATTGCACTGAATTTGTATAACAGATTTAGAAGTATGGTCATTTTCACTGTATTGGTTCTTCCTACCCAAGAACATAGGATATCTCTTCATTTTTTAATATCCCCTTTAACCTACTTTTTCAGAATGCAATTAAGTTTTCAATATAGAGGTCTTTTGCATTTTCTTTTAGATTGAGAAATCTTGCAGGATTTCTGGATTTCTTTTAGATTCCTAGGTTCTTCATTTGTTTTCAATGATGAGAAAGATATTGTTTCCCAGATTTCTCTCTCAGTGAGCTTTGTTATTTGTGCACTGGAAGGCTATTGATTTTTGAGTGTTGACTTTGTAACCGGCTACATTACTGAATTTGCTTTTTAAATCTAGAAGTCTTTTTGTGGAGTTTTTGGGGTCTTCTAAGTATAGTATCATGTCATCTGCAGATAGTTACCTTTTTCTTTCCTGTCTTTATTTCTTTTAATTTCTCTTGTCTAATTGCTCCGGCTAAAGTTTGTAGGACTGTGTTGACTCAAAGTGGAGACAGTGGACATCCTTGTCTTCTTCGTGATTTTTGAGTGAAAGCTTTCAGTTTTTGTCCATTTGTTATGATGTTAGGTTTTGGTTATCATAGATACCTTTGATCAGATTGAGACAAAGACATTGTATTCCAGTGTTATGTAGGATTTTTATCAATAATGGGTGCTGGAGTTTGTTAAAAACTTTTTCTGCATCTATTGAGGTGATCATATGATTTTTTTGTCCTTAGCTCTGTTAATGTGTTGTATTAGGTTTATAGATTTACATATGTTCAACCATCACTGAATCTCTGGTATGAGTCCCACTTGATCATGGTATATAGTCTTCTTGACAATTTGGTGCAGTCTGTTTGCCAGCATCTTATTGAGGATTTTTTCATCAGTGTTCACTGGGAGATTGGCCTGCAATTCTCCTTCTTAGTTGGGTCCTTCTCTGGTTTTGGTATGAGGGTAATACTTGCTACCAGGAATGAATTTGAAAGTATTGCTTCCCCGTTCAATTTCATTGAAGAGTTTGAGAAGTGGTATTTGTTCTTCTCTAAACTTCTTGTGGATTTCAGCAGTGAGTCTGTCAGAGCCTGGCTTTTCTTTGTTGTCTGATTTTTAATTACATCTTCAATTTCATTCATTGATATTGGGTTATTTAGGTTTTTTTATATATTCTTGATTCAGCTTTGGTAATTCATATGTATCTAGGAATCTGTCTCTTCTGTATTTTCCATTCTTGGTAGAATATGGATTTTCAAAGTAGTTATAGATCATTTTCTGGGTTTCTGCAGGATTTCTGTGATTTCGTCCTTTTCTAATTCCGTGGACTTGAGTCTTTTTTTTCCCCTTTTTAAAATAAGGTTTGCTAAGGGATTGTCAATTTTATTTAATCTTTCAAAGAACCATCTCTTTGATTCATTGATTTTATATACATATAGTCTCTAGTGTGTTAATTTCTGCTCTGATCTTTATAATTTCCTTCCTTGTACGAACTTTGGTCTAGCCTGCTCTTTTTTTTCTAGAAGTTTGAGGTTCAGCATTAAGTTGTTTGTGTACAATTGCTCTGTTTTCCTGAGATGAGTATTTACTGCTATAAATTTCCCTAAGACTGCTTTCATTGTGTCCTACAAATTCTGGTATGTTGTATTGTCATTATTGTTGAACTCTAAAAATTATCTTAATTTCTTCTTTAGTTTCATCTGTGACCCATTGGTTGTTCAGTATGTTGCTATTTAATTTCCATGTGTTTATGAAGTTCTTGTGGTTTCCTTTGGCATGGATGTCCAGTTCCATTGCACTGTCTTCTAACAGAATGCATGGGACAATTGAAATTATTTGATAATTGAAATTATTAAGTAATTTATATTTACTTAGACAAGTTCTGTGAGCCAGTATATGATCTATTTGGAGAATGTCCTGTGTCCAGCTGAGAAGAATATTCTGATGTCATGGGATGGGACAGTATAAACACCTACTAAGTCCATTTATTCAAAAGTGTGATTTAGTTCTAATATTTTATTATCGATTGTTTGTCTCATTGATTTGTCTTTTTGTGACAGTGGGGCATTGAGGTCTCCCAATATAATTATATTAGGGTTTATTTGATTTTTCACGTCTGTTAGTTGTTTTATGTAGTTGGCTGCACTCGTATTTGTTGTATATATATTGATACTTGGATTGTTCCCTTTATGAGGATGTAGTGACCTTCTTTATCTTTCTTATTCAGTCTTAGCTAGAAATTCACTGTCTGCAAATAGAGTAGCTACCTCTGCTTGTTTTGGGTTCCTGTTGCATGGAGTATTGTTTTCTCTCCTTTCATTTTCAGTCTGTGAATTTCTTTTTAAATTAAATGTGTTTCTCGTATGCAGCATATTGTTGGATTTTGCCTCTGGATCTATTCTGCCAGTCTGTTTCTTTTGATTTGCCAACTGAGACAGTTTACATTGATGGTCATAACAAATATATATTGGCTTATCTTTGTCATATTATTTTCCTGTTGTTGGTTCCCCCTTTTTTCCCTTCTGTCTAATTGTTTGTCTTCTCTGGTAGATTCCTTCTTTTGGGATTCATGGAGCATTAGTTTTTATTATCTTGTTCTAGAATGTCCTTCAGAACATTTTGGAGTGCTGGTTTGGTGCTCATAAATTTCCTCAGATGTTCTTTGTCATAGAAGTATCTTATTTCTCCATCAATTTTGAAAGATAGTTTTGCAAAGTACATCAATCTGGGTTGAAAGTTGTTTTCCTTTAGAACTTGTAATATTTCACTCCAAGCTCTCCTTGACTTGACAGTTTATGCTGAAAAGTCAGCCATAATTCTGACTTGCTTTCTTTTAGTGATTTGTTTCTTTTCTCTCACAGCTTTTAGAATTCTATTCTTGTGTTGGATTTCTGGAATCTCAACTATGATATCCCAGGTTCTTGATTTTTTTTGATAATGGCTAATTGTAGTTCTATATGCCTCGTTTATATGTATGTGAAATTCTTTTTCTCTACAAGGAAAGTTTTCTGCCATGATGTCTCTGAACATTTTTTAAATGTCATTTATGGTATCTCCTGCTTGTTCATTGACTCCAATCAACTTAAGTTATTCTTCTTTGTCTCATCTAGCAGCTGCTGGATTGATTTCTCATGGACTCCTGCTAGTTTTAAGAAATCTTTCTTTTCCTGGTCGCTAACTGCAAACTTGTCTTCAATATCTGAGATCCTGTCCTCACTTTGGCCTCATCTGCTTCAAATACTTTTAATGGAGTTTTTTTTTTTTTTTTTCCTGCTGGATATCTGCTTGAATCTATGGATTCCATTTTTTTCCTATGCTGAGCTTCCATCATTAAGCTTGTGTGTTTTCTTGTCTGTGTCCACTCTAACATCACTAAGTGTGGTGTATATTATGGTAATCTTTGTAGTTATTTCAGAGATTATTTCTGATTTCATTTTTTCCAGAGCCTCATTCAATTGCTTTGTGGTCATCTCTTCCAGAGAGGCCTCTATGGGGCTTTTGGATTGTCCCACCTCATTGCTCCCTCAGTGTTTCCTTTGGCAAACTGAATGTTTGGGGTTGCATTTTGCTTAAGTGTCTTTTTAGTTTATTTTCTCTATATATTTTTTTAAGTTTAATTTCTGAGGTGTTGATTGTAAGTTGCCTATTGCGGGTTGTTTTATTGCTAGTATTTAGAACCCTTAGATGATGACTACTTCTCTGAGGTATATTCCAGGTGTAGCTGTTTTTTGGTTTTGAGTCTGTAGGAAGATCTTATCTCTTCAGTTTGTTGGAATGAGAAGTTGTTGCTTGTTTGGCCTAGTCCCTGGTTCTTTGGCACTGTGCCACCATGTTTTCTGTGACCATTAGTTAATCTTAGATATGGAATACCAGGACCAAAGCACTTTTGAGCAATTTTGTCAACTTTGGCTATAGTGGCAATAGTATCAAACACAGCCTAGAAAACAACAAAGTGAGTTAACCCTTTTAACTGTATGAACTAGTTTTGGATTACATAGCAAAATGTAAAAGAAAGCAGATAATTACATGCAGTGTATAAGTCTGTAATGTGTTAGTTTTCCCCTTGAGGGTTCAAATTTAAAATGGATTAAGGAGTAAATAGAGAAGTAGAAGAAAAGCAGGATATTAGAAGCTTGGAGGATGAAGGAATCATGCCAGTTTGGGGAAACTGGTGCAGAAGACTGAAGGAAAAGAGAGATAGAAGAGATAAAAGGAAGAACAGAGCAGAACCACACCCACAGTCAGGTTAGGAACTGCTTTCATATTCGTAGAAAGACAATGAAGAAGAAAGAGGAAAAAAAGAAAATGGAAAAGAAAAAGAAAGAGTCCACTTGCAGGATTCTCTCTGGGTTCACTAGTGGATAACCTGTAGAGATAAGAGTCCCAAATTATGCTGAACTATCCCAGCAAGCCACAAGTTGCTTTATGATGGAGTAGTAGATAATCTCAGCAGGCCTGCCCTGAGATCAGCATTATTGTGTTTGCTGCAGTCTAAGCAATTTCCATTGGTCTGCTTCTAGCTGAGAGCTGCTAGAGGAAGCTGGCCACATTCTGGGTTGTGAGCTCAACTGGTCTTTCTCCAAAATGGCTCGTGGCTAATTGCTGTTTCCCTGTGGGAGGACTAAGTACTAGTACTGCACTCAATGCCAGCCAGTGCAGTCCTCCGTGTCTACTGCTCCCCTCCACTGCTGTGTCTCTCTGTAGAGGCCTCTGGGGTTGCGCAGCCATCATGTCACTGTCTCCATGTGTTCCCATTTTAGAACAGCTCTTCTCACACAGTGAATACCATCTCTGGGTGAATGCGCCACCATCTACTGTCTTCTTCCTTGAAGTTTTTTTTTTCACTCTCTCTGTGGGCTTCAGTTCATACTTTAGATTCTTCCTAGGTTCAAGGGACCCACTTCTTTCCTTCCTATCTACTTCATGATACTATATTACAGCCTCTGGACAGTGACTCTCAGAGAGGTTGTTTTTTGTGCTGTTTACTGTTCCTCCATGTCTTAGTTACTTATTACTTGTTGCTGAGACAAAATACCTGGTGCCCAAAGTTAAGGAAGGAAAGGTTTATTTCTTACAGTTCTTGCAGAACTGTAAGTCCATACTCAGTTGGCTCCAAGGCAGGGTGGCATGGTGGGGATGCAGTTCATGGCAGCTGCAAACAGCAAGGTGGAAACCAACAAGAGAGAGAGAGACATACCTTCTTCCTGCCATTATATCATATCCTGACTCCACCCCTGGGCAGGTGAAACACTCACACAACCAATCACAGTCACAAATGCTAGATTTGTTCCAGTCCATAATTCATAAGGATTGGGGGCCACTAACATAAACCATGACACTCCCAGAAGTCCAAGCTGAAAAATCTTGAGCATTAGGGTTAAATTTGTTTTTCTGTATGTTTTCTGTGTATATCCAGAATACTTTAAGAAAAAAATCAAAAACATATATTCCCTGTCTGGAATTAACAAATATGAACAGTGTATGGAGAGCTATTGATCGTGAATAAATACTCCCCTTTTAGTGATAGTGGGCTGTTGTATTCCCCATCACCCCCAGTTCTGTGATTGGTTCTAGGGCCTTCATATTGAGCCACATCCCAAGCCCTTTTTTCATTTTTATGTTTGCAAGATCTCAGTAAGTTGCCTGTGTGGGTTTGAACTAATAATCTTTCTGCCTCAGACCCCTAAAGTGCTGGGATTATGGCCTTGTTCCACTGCACATGGCTTGGGTGTTGTCTTTTTTTATTTCCCATCCTTGAAACTAAATACCTGACAGCCACAATTTAAAGAAGGAGCAATTTATTTTGGCTCACACTTTCAGATGTTTTAGTCCATGGTAGGGATGTTCAGTGCAGAAGTGGAATGGTGCAAGGATCTGACAGGGTAAAGTTCCTGAAGTCTGCCATTGCCAGGAAGCAGAGAAGGAACTGAGGAAGAGTATCTTGCAGATTCAGCCTGCTCTCAGTGACCTGCCTCAAATCAGGCCTCACCCCCTAACAGCAGGTCAGCTATGAACACATCATGAATAATGAACCCTGAATCCAGTAACCTGCCATATACACAAGGCATTAGGGGGATGCCCCAGATCCAAAACCTTGGATGTGTTATATGGTATTTCATACTTTTGTGTATTAAGTGTTAAAACTAATTCTTGCCGGTTTGAGAGCAGTGTTCTTTAGACTAAACTATAATACTGAAGAGATAACTGTGCTCCAGAAACTTTCCTGATCCACCATTTAGGCAACAATGTAGAATAAGAAAAGGGAAAAACACAGTCTACATTGTATATTCATTGTCTGAAAAACATTAAGTGTATTACATATATTTAAGAATGAAATTGTTGGATGTAATAATTTTATCCTGATTTTCCATTTGAATGGTTTATTTGGTAAGACATCTTGATATATACCCACCTGGCCTTGAATTTACGGTCCTCCTACTTCAGCTCCCATGTTGATAGTGTTACATGTGTGTGCCACTCTGCCCAGTTTCATTTGTTCCATTTTAAAAGAACTTATTTGCCCTAAATACAACTGATATTCCGTAGATGGGTCGAGAAGAAAAGTAATGGATATTATTTATTCAACAAACACTGAGTTCGTATAGAGTTCTGTCATTTTGATTTTGAAATGATTAAGTTAGTTACAATTATCTGTGTAGCCTTTTACCATGCTTTAAGTAGATGATTTGTTCGGAAGTACGCCAGCCAAGGTAATTTTGTCAGATAATACTGACAGACACCATTGCTGTTTTTATATTCTTCTGAAGGACATTAGCAGTTGCCTTTATGTATTTTTCCTTGAGCTGAAATCAGAATCCTTGAAATTGGTAACTTCAGTGAATTTTCCTGATCAAAATTTGTATGTGGCTTTGGAAAGTATGAACTTATTTGAGAAAAGTCCTTGTATGGGGTTCATATTGTCCTTCCTTTTTCCTTTCTCCCTGTCTGTCTGTGTGTCAGTCTACTGTCTGTCACCTATCTGTGTGATGTATTTCCTATAATTGTTTTAATGTATCTGTTTCTGCTTTATCTTTTGAGGATCTTTTTCTGTTTGTTTTCCTTCTTGGATTGTTGGTTCTCTCTTCCTAGAACTCGTATCTTAGGAACTAGACCGTGGAAAAAATAATACTTTCATTTTTTTTTTCTTGGATCAGGAGGATGGCTTTAAAAAAAATAAATCACATGGGATATGTATATAGTAGAAGACAAAGGCACAGACTTAACTAATTATTTATATTATTTGCTTTAGTTTTTACAGTCTGGGAGTTTGGTAAGACATCTTGAGAGACAGGAGAGGGGGGAACCATCTCTTTTTGTTTTGTTTTGAAAAGGAGAGCCTAATTTTTAAGTAATCCTAGGCCCTCCAGGTAGTGCGTGTTCATCTTCCAAGTGTTTGAAGTAATTAAATGTGCATGCCAAAGTACATTTCTTTTGTCATCTTTATTTCCCTGGCCTTCTATATTTATGAAAAAAATATAGGTAATTAATACTTTTATGACTGGATTTCTTGTTCATGGGTAAGAATCTTAAAATTCCAGAAGATGAAACTATTTTAAACACTATAAAAATCATCTGTTTATAGTTTGAACTTAAAAATTTCACGAGAACTTAGCAGATATTCAAAGTAGAGGCCTCTGAGGGATCTCCTTTGTAGAGGGCAACTCTGAGATCAGATACTTTTCTGGGACATGGTACATTAATTCTATAGTAGGAATAACTACTACTGCTGCTGCTACTACTACTACTACTACTACTTCTTCTTCTTCTTCTTCTGTACTGAGGATCGAACTCGGGACTGTGTGCTTGTAAGGCAGGTGCTTATGCCACTGAGCTAAATCTCCAGCCCTACATATTCTTTATTTTTTACCTTTGCACTTTGCTTGTTTGGTTGTTTTTACCTTTGCACTTACCTGATCTTAGAAAGTACGTTTAATGGCTATCAGTGTGTGTGTGTGTGTGTGTGTGTGTGAGACAGACAGACAGACAGACAAAGTCATTGCATTATCTTGGAATGCTTTGTGAGTAATGTATAAGTAAGGTTTCCTGATGAGAGGAGGGAGATCTGGCTGCATTGCCTTTCATGTGATTTTTGTCTCTAGATTTTCTTTACTTCCACATAGCGTTGTGTAATAAGTCTGTCAATATTTATTGAGTGCCTACCGTGAATGCCCACTAGTGGTTGTTTTAAGCTTTTTTTTTGGGCAGGAGAAAGTAACAATGACACACATTTGAGTAATTTACAGTCTTGTTAACATGAAGTGCATACACTGTATTGTTACAGGATGGAAGGCCCCAAGGGGATTCTTTCCAGGTTCTAGATGTTGGAGGGTCAGGGGAGATAAGACACAGAAAAAAGGCAGCAAAAGGTGTACATTTACTGAAGGTAGAAAAGAAAGTGTATTTATAGGGTGAGAAGATAGAGGGTAGAGGGAAAATGGCTTTACTGTAGTATCCAAAGTTTCTGGATTGGCTTTTTCTATCTTATGCAAATAAAGCACTGGGACATTTGTGCTATCAGAAACTAACTTGGTCTCACATCAGATTTAAACTGCCCCACTCAAAGACTCACTCTTGCCAGATACAATGAAGGATCAGGAGCAGTGTCTTTTGATCGCAAATGAAGGACTGAAAATAGCAATTTCTGATTGGGACTGCAAATAGGGAGATTCAGTTGAGGAACTGAAAACAGCAGTTTTCTGATTGGATCACAGAGTTCAACTGTAAGCCTGACATCATTTTGGATTCTTTGTTCTGTGCATGTCTTCCCTTTAGAAAACCTCTCACTCAGTCTGTTAGCCATGGATTTTTATAACCTTTGGCACACTCTGCCTGCTAGTTGTCTGATTTGCTCTAGCTCTAATCTCCTACCTCTGTGATTTAATAAACATAAATTTTCAGAAGAGTGGAATTCTAGAGTATTTTGGTGCAGACTAGTTTTATGAATCAAATTATTCATAAAAGTAAGCGATTTTCTCACTGAGATTTAGCTTGTTCATATTAGTGAAGTATTTAATGGTAAGGATTTCCTTAAATTTGATGTTTTATACATAGATTTACAAAATAAATATTTCTTAGAACATATGTATTTCTTACAGTTTCAGCATTTAAAAGAATTATTGGAACAGGAAGGTATTTACAATAGAAATACATAGCATATATACAGTGATCAGTTTTTGGAAGCAATAGTCACTTTAGCATAGTATTACAAACAGACTATGGAGTCAGACTACTAGTAGGTTCTGTTACTTTTTATTCAAAGAACCTAGTGTCACTGGTTAGTGTGGTTCCTTGCTCTAGTGATAATGGAAATTAAAACTAAAGATGACAATGTGAGTTTACAGGTAAAAGTTTTAATTGGAAAGTAAGAGGGATAAGGAAAAGTCTTCAGCTTGAGTAGTTGGAGGCTGGCACACTGATGAAGAAACTAGGACCAGCCTATCCATAAAAGAATAGAGAACAGTTTTATGGGTCAGTGTAGTAGGTGGGGTCTGGTCATTCATTATCAATCGTGCTTTTGTAGCTCCGAAAAAAATCCTCATGGCTTGGGGGAGGGTCTCTTCTTCATAAAATGATTGCCTCAGTTACCTGAGATGGTGTATTTCGTGGCACTCAGATGACTAGAAGTTCAGTATAATGGCTGGAAATTCTAGGGTTGCTCCAAGGGATAAAGGTCTGGAAAAGGACTTCTTAAAAGCTGATAAGATGTCCCTGTGAATCCTGAACATTAGTTTACTCTTATTTTGGTGTTCTCTTGCAGGGTTAGGGAGGGCTATCAGGCCATGCAAATCTAGTCTTTAACTCACGAATGTGTGCTTGCAAGGCAGGCACTTATACCGCTGAGCTAAATCCCCAGCCCCATGGCTGTGTAAATCTAAATCTAATAAACTTTGTTGCTTTGATTTTCCTAAGTAATTAACATGCCTCTGTATGAAGTTTTAAAGTAATAAAGAATGGTATCTGTAGACCCAAGTGGGTTTTAGTAAGCACTGCTTTACTTCTAAGTCCCTTATTGTCTCAGACAAAAACACAAATTGTGTTTCAAATGAGTAACAGATTAAGGACCCAGGAGTTGGGTCTAGGGTTTAGCTTAGTGATTTAAGGGTCCGCCCTGGTAAGCATGAGATCCTGAGTTTGATCCCAGGTGTTGGGTGGGGGATGAGGGAGGATCCAGGAGTTTATTAGTCCTTTGTCCCATATAGAACTGTGACTGCATCACCAGAAGTTTTTTCCTTCTCTGTTTCTATTGTTTTTTAAATAAAAGGTGGATAATACTATGTCATGGAGAATGGGAGGATTAAATGAGTTAAACATGTGTGAAGTATTTGGAATAGGTGCGGACATGTGGTAACCACTAATTAGATGTTAGCTGTTACTTTTATTTTCTTACATAGTCCTTTTTTTATAAGGTGAATGGCAGCATAGAAAAAATGTTTTGAAGGATACACACCAGAATAATTTTAGTGATTTTTCTCAGTAGATAAGTTTTGTTTTTTCTTCTTTTGTTTGTTTGAGATGTGGTCTCACTGTCTAGTTTGGGCTGGTCCTGAACTCACTGTGTAACCCTGGTTGGCCTTGAACTTGCAGCAGTTCTCTGGCCTTAGCCTCGTGATCATAGGTCAGTGTTGTCACACCTGGCCGGTAGATAAGATTGTTAATGTTTTAAAATTTATGATTTTTTTTCCTCATATGGTAAACATGAATCTGAATGTTTATATAATTGATTACATGACAAAATCTGGATTTAAAAGCTAGGAAACGTAAATAATTTGGATGATACTGCTATGGGCTGTAATATTTACAATTAGAACATTGGTAAAGGGAAAACTATTAGACTGTCTTTTTCAAGCTTCTGTTTACTTTCTTCATAATATTCCTGGAAGACCAGGTAATAGTAATGTTAAATTTTAAGTAAGTAGGTATTCACTCCATTTTAAAGTATAATTTACTCTTTTCTTCCCTTTCTTTTTGGTAGACTTCTAAGCAATAGAGGAATTTCTTAGATTAAAGTAGATCTTCTTTTGTGTAAATTTTGATGTATATCATGGGTTTTCAGTCTGGAGCCAAGCAGAATAAATCAATCCCATCTTCCAGAGTAATAATGTATAATTATAATAGAAAAGGTGTTTATCAAGTAAATACTGAATGGCTCAATAGAAAAGGTGTTTATCAAGTAAATACTGAATGCTGATAGGGTTAGAGAGACTTGAAGCTAGCTTCTGTAATACTGTATATTCTGTTGATGAAGAAACTGCCACCATAACCTGTCATTTCATTAAACACCAGGGGAAGTACTCCATTGATGCTTTGATGACTCTTAGGAGCCAAGATTTGATCTTGCAACCACCGGGAAATGGTTGTCTCCCAAAGTTGAATTGATTTGTCATTTTGTACCTGTGGAAGTTGTACCTTTCCTCATGTTACTCAAGTCCATCTTAGTCCATACTGGTTTTACATGGCATCTGTCTGATTGGTACACTATGGATCACATGCTACTGTGCTAATAATAACTACAAGGAAGTATGGGAATTCTCATTCTTATATTGGGGAAGCAGGATTCATTGAGATTTCTTCACATAGAGAGATAGAATAATTAGAAGATTGTGAACAGAAGCATGTGAAAAAAGATGCTTACCATTTTTAGTTACTACTAGGAAATACAAATCAAAGCCACAGTGTCACTTCATATCTACTAATATGATTATATATTGTGACTGTTAGCAACAACACATGTAAAAGGATATAGAGAAATTAGAAACTTTATGCATTGCTAGTGTGAATGGAAAATGGCTTAGCTGCTGTGAGGAATGTCTTGATAGTTTTCTCAAAAACTCGGATATTGTAGAATCACCATATAGTCTTGCAGTTTCACTCCCACGTATCCCTCCTCCATGGTGGTGGCGGGGGAATGGGGTAGGTTGTTGCAGTGGCAGCACAAATAAAACAAATACACAGATACAATCATGTTTATAGTGGCATAGTTCATAGCAACCAATTGGTGGAAACAGCACTCATCCATAGTGGATGAGTAAGCAAAATGTGATATATTTATATGGCAGAATGTTACTCGGCCATTAAAAGGAAAAAAGTTCTGCTACACACTACAATGTGCATATGTCTCCAAAACATTATGGTGACAGAAGCCAGATACAAATGGTTACATATTTTATGAATTTGTTTACATGAAAATTCACAGAAGATGAATGTGTAAAAATAGAGTGCTATTTAATGGTAATCAGGGACTGGAGAGAGTGGGGAGAAACTGCTAAAAAGGTAAGTTGTTTGACTTTAGTATAATGGGACTGTCTTGGAACCAGAGACAGGTGGTAGCTTCATAACATTGTGAATATACTAGATGCCTCCAAGTTGTTTATTTTAAAATAGTTAACTTTAGATCTGATGTGGTGGGCATTATACCTGTAATGCCAGCTACTCAAGAGTCTAAGGCAAGAGAATCTCAAGTTTGAGATGAACCTGAGTGACATAGCAAGACCCTGTCAGAAAATAAAATAAGTGGGGATGTAGCTCATTACTGCCCTGGGCTTGATTGCTGTGCAAAAATGCTAATGTTATGTTATGTGAATTGTACCTCAGTAGATTGTTTTTTAAAAAGTTTCCAAATGGCTGTTCCCTGTGATGATTGTAACTGCCAGGTATTGTTTACTATGGACTGGAAGCTTAATGCATACTCACTAATCCTTATGGCAGCATTGCAAGATAGATGTGGGAAAACAAAAACAAGTATATTAATGGTTTAAAAAAATCTTTACAGTTTTTTTTAAATTTATTTGAGAGGTCCCTCACTATGTAGTGGAGTCTGGCCTCGAACTTGCTTATGTAGCCTAGGCTGGCCTTGATCCTCCTACTCAGCCTCCTGTGTGCTGGGTTACAGGCATGCGCCACAATGCCCAGGTTCATAGTTTAAAATACTGGCTTTAAATTGCTTTACAACTAGTTCATCAAACTAAGTGTGATTCTTGGAATTTAATCAAGGACTGTCCAGTCTTGTTATTTCCTTTGCATTGGTTATGTTTAGGGTATCAAACTGTAAATATAGATTTGTTCAGTAACTGTTTTAGTTTGGAAATGATCAGTATCATTATGAACTTGTACACTTTTGAATTCTGTGTTTTATCTCCCAGTAAGATAAGAGTTTTATTTTTGTGTTTCAGTTTTATAATTGAAAGGATGTTTTTGCTGTAGAAAAATTGTTGGCTCAGTATATAACAAAGTGATATAGCACTTACCTAGCATGCTTAAGACCCTAAGTTTGATCTTCCACACTATAAAAACAAACAAATAAACCAACTTCACTTTAAATTTTAATATTGTTTCTTTAAAAGAAACTATAACTATACTTTGAAACAATAAATATATCTGTATTACATAAAGTATTTAAAATGGAGGCCTTGTTTGAAAGACATTAGAAATCAATATTTTTTTAAATGAAAATAATTTCTTGTTTGATAGTCTTTCTCCTGTTCAATTTTAGTTTTTGCCTGATTCTAAATTCTGATTAAATATATTCTTGTTGGGGTAGGGGAAATACCATAAGCTATTGGTGTTTTAGGACTAACTGATTTATTGAGAACACTATGTGAATAAAGCTTTGTCTCCTTCACTTTAAGTACTGGTGATCATGGCATTTTTATGGAAACATTTAATGATATTTAGTAATTAACATTGTTTCTTTTTAAACCATTTAATGTTTAATATTTTGAATTGATTTAGGAATATGTATTAATGTGGCATAAACTGAGTATTATTTGGGCTATGCCCAAATAATCAAAACATATTTTGTGATGTAATGCTTGTAGTACTGTCTTTTTGGGAGAGGTACTTACCTTTTTTTTTTTTTTTTTTTAAAAACATCTGATTTTTTTCTGGAAAAAAAAAAAGTTGAACCTTAGCCACTAAACTGATTTTACAACATATTTCAAAACAAACAGATCAGTTTGGAAAATTAACTATTGTAAGGTGCAGGTTTTCCTGCTTTTATAAAACAAGTTCCTATAAAATTTCGCTGTTGGAAAGTAGTTTGGGGGAGGCAATTCTTCATATATCTAACTAGAATACTAACGGAAAATAAATGATACCTCAGGAGATTAGTCACATAGTCCCAGGACTTCAGGTCAGGTCAGTGTGACTGTGTCAGCAGATGCTGACATATTTAGGATATTTAGGATATTTCAGCTTTATTACTTTAGCTGTTATTTTCCTGTGATAGCTAAAAGGTTTGAATCTATTTACTAAAGCTGACTGAAGGAATTATATATAGGAGAGTCTCTCCTTTCATGAGTTATGCATTCTTAAAAATGTTTATTGGATATATTACTTTGTAATGAGAAAATGATACAAAACCAAGTCTACACACTCAGAAAAATAATTGAGTAGAAATGCTTACAGTGCTAAGACAGTGTTAATGAATGTGGATCTCTTGGGTGCAAGAGGAGATGCAGCAGTCTTGAATGGAGAACCATGTGTGCTTATTGGTATGCTTTTTGGGAACTGAGCCTTGGATGTAGGTAGACATTTCACAGTTTCTTAATTTAGAGCTGAAAGGATTCTTCTTTATGCTGCAGCTGAGATAAAGGCATTTTCCTTTTTTGCTGAAGGTCGTAATTCTATTTCTGCTCTTTGTAGTTCCTTGGTATTGGAAAAGTTGCTTATGAACAGTTTTGTATAATGATGGTTTTCAGCTAATTCATATTATAAAAATACATTTTAGAGCAAAACAGACTGTGAGTGTATCCTTTGGAGTTTGTCACTTTCACTGTATTTTAGCCCTCTTTTAGAGTAATTTCCATAGCTAGTGTGTTAGTTTGACATTTTGATTTCAAAGATTTCTATTATAGTCTTGCCCCAACAACAGTGACTTTGAGTTCCTGAATGATAGGCATATAAACTCTCACTGATTCTTTGCTTAATAGAGTTTCCTGTTTGCCAGCCTACACAGTGGAAGGGGCTGGAGCCTGGCTGTTCCCAGTCCGGCACATGGTGCTGGTTCCCAGACTGGTGTTTGGAGTGTGACCATGTTTTCTCTCTTCCCAGTCCACTAATGGTTCAGAATCATGGGGAGAGGCTTGGGTCTAGCTGTTCCCAGTCTAGTGGCGGCCCATGTGTGGCGCTGGTACCCAGATTGGGCTTGTTTGCTGGTATGGCCATTATTCTCTCTCCCCTCCCCTTTTTACCAGTTTTTTAGGTTAAAAATATCTTCTTTTATTTTGCATTTTTGTTTAAATTTTTATGTGTTTATTGACTATTTGCATGTTGTCTGTGATTTGTGGGGTCTAAAAATTTTTCTTGTTATGCACAAATTTTTAATTTCTATGTAGTATAAAATGTGTCACACTTTGAAATTTCTTGCATATACAGTTTTTGGCTTAGAAAGCCCTTCTTTATCTGGATAGTATTAAATGTGCCCTTTAATTAATTAATTGTCTTTATTTTTTTAATTTATTTTTATTTTTTATTTAAAGAGAATCAAAAGCATGTAAAGGTTAGAGATAATACAGAATTCCAAAAAAAAGATAAACAATAAGAAATCACTAGTTATAAATTACATATTGTCCTCTTAGAAATAGATGTTCAACTTACAAAATTAAAGCATACAAAGTAGATATTCAAACAGTGAGAGTGTAAACAGCTATGCATGCATGAATCTCTACATGTATTTCCATACTTTCTGTATTAGAGGGAAAAACAAAACTTAGCAAGACAAAACAAAACAAATTCCTATAAAAACATGAAACCAAAAAGTCGTATAAAACCACAGTACAAGGTGATCTACAGTGATTACTGTGTTTTTTCTTATTATCTTCAATAGAATGTCTATATCATCAGGGATAAGTGAATATAGCAGTATAATTGAATATAGCAGTAAATAACAATATTAGTAAAAATAAAACAATATAAAACTTCAAAGGCAGGTAATAATCAAACCACAGTGGATATTCTAGTGGATCTTGTCATCTTCAGTGCAGTTGCCTATACTCTCAGACTTGATACTATTAATCATAACAGCTTTGAATAAAATATATCAATACAAAACAGTGATCCAACAAACCAGATTCAATTATGATCAGTCATGGTAAAACAGTGTAGGTTTTACAGAGCTTTAGATTAAGTTAATAGGAAATTAAGGATGATTACCAAACTATATCCTGTTATTTTCAGGATTACTGTCTGTGCCCTCAAATCTAGTACAGGTAGAATGGCTGGAACAGAATATGATACATCTAAGCAGAGAAGTGTGAGTAATATGAGTTTTAAATCCTGGTGCACTATTAACAATATAGCATAGCAAGGCCATCTATGTTAGCAATTCTAGTTATCCTTCTCTGCCTCATTTCTGGTATGCTATTTTTCTGCCTTTGTTTGTCTAGTTTTCTCTTTCATTCTACTGCCTGCCCCACTCATTAAGGCCTTTCTGCCACTGTTCCTAAAATCTTGGTATTTTTTTTCTCTCTCTGTAGAATGTCCTTCAGTATTCTCTGTCGGGTTGGATTGGTGGTCACAAACTCCCCCAGTTCCTCTTTGTCATGGAAGCATCTTGTTTCTCCATTAATTTCTAGTGACAGTTTTGCAGGGTACATCAATCTGGGTTGGAGGGTATTTTCTTTTAGGGCTTGGAAGACTTCACTCCAAGCTCCTCTTGATCTGATGGTCTGTGTCAAGAAGTCAGCCCTGATTCTGATGGGCTTACCTTTATAGGTAATCTGTTTCTTTTCTCTGAAGGCTTTTAATATTGTTTTTATATTGAATTTCTGGTATCTTGATTATTATATATCTGGGCATAGATCTGTTTTGGTTGTAGGTGGCTGGAGTTTGGTATGCCTCACATAACTGAATGTCATTTTCTTTTCCCATGCTTGGGAAGTTTTCCTTAATTATTTCTGTGAATAGCCTTTGTGATTTGCCTGTATGTATTCCTGCTTCTTCATTCACGTTTCTTATTCTTCAACTGTAGATTCTCTTGTCATCTTCTAGCCTTTGTATTGTTACTGCCTGTTTCCTTGTGGTTTTTAAGAGATCTTTTCCTTTCATGATCACACATTGCAAACTTGTCTTCAAGTTTTGATAGTCTATCCTTAGTTTCTTTTAAGGCGTTTTGCCAGCTTTCAATGGAGTTTTTGATTTCCTGGTAGTCTCTTTGAATCTGCTTCATGTATTCTATATTTTCTTTATACTCTTTATTGAATGTTTCTCTCCTTTTTTTGTGTTCCTCCCTTCTTCTGTCTGTATCATCCTGAGAGATGCTTCCTGAGAGCATTTCTTTTATTACTCTACTCATATCTTGCTTTACCTGATGTAATATTTCAGTTTTGAGCTCGTCTACAAGGTCCCGAAGATATCTCTTAATTTCCATTGAAGCCATGTCTGATGTGTGTTTGCCGCCCTCAGTCTCCCTTGTTTTTCTCTCTCCTGGATCAGTGCTCTCAGGGTGTTGGGCTGGGGGCTTCCTCCTGCCTCTCTCTCCTGTTATGGCCTTGGCTTCCTCCACACGGTTATAATGCAGGTCCCAGCCCCCTTCCCTGTTGGCCACGTATTTTCCGAAGCACGCTGGCAAGGGAACTCTGCCCTCTCCTGCCTGCTCTTGTCACTGAGGTGTAAGCAGCGGCTGTGCTTGCCTGCCCCTCCCCACCGGGCCAGCCAAACTTCAGGGGCCTTCACCCAGTTAGTGCTTGCTAGGCACAGGGGATCGATTTGGGATGGCTCATTGGGTCCCAGCCAGGGGCACGACCCAGTCCAAGCAGATCCCACGAATCTGCTCTTGGGAGGGAGGAACCAACTGAAGTCACTGTCTCTCCCAGTTCAGGCTCCTCCTGCCAGATTCCAACATGTCACCCATTTGGTTGCACCTTTCCCGTGTGGGGAGGTCTCATTCCTAGCACTGACCATGGATTAATGAAGGTTCCTTTACCGGCTCTGCGCTCTGTTGGGCTCACCAACCCCTGACTTCAGTGCTGCTGTGCTTCCTGTCAGTGGTGGCGGGAACAAGTTTGGATGGCTCTGCCAGCGGGCGCGGATTTAGGCCTTTGCAAACTAGGTGGGTCGCCGTGAACGAAAACGCTATGTCCTGTAATTTTTAGCTGTTTCAGTTGTAGTCCCGAAGTATTTGATGAGCTTTTTTACATTTTAATTTCTTCCTGTGTCAAGAGAATCCATCTCCCTCTGTCTGGGTCTCTCCAGGGTGTTTTATTTTGGCAAATGAGTTGTTTCTCCTGGGAGGCTTTGTATTTTGTTGCTCACTGATCAGCCATCTTGTCTTCTCCCTTCTATTGTCTTACATAGACAAGGTCTCACTATGTAGTTCAGGCTGGCCTTGAGCTCACTTTGTAGTCCAGGCTGGTGCTGAACTTGCAAAGATCCTCCTGCCTCATCTCCCTGAGTGCTCGGATTACAGATGTGCACCACCAATATGCCCTTCTACAAAAATTTTACACTTTGCTCTTATTTTTCCAAAATTTTTGTGGTGCTGGATGTTGTACTCAAGGCCTTTAGATTGAGCTACATCCTTACTTTCTTTTCTTTTGAGACAGGGTCTTGCTAAAACCAGGATAGACTGGAGTTCGTGATCTTCCTGCCTCAGCCTATTGAGTTCTGGGATTGTAGACTTGGACTACTACATCTGGTTTATGTTGTATTTTTGTGTGCAGATATATTGTTTTGATGTTTTCTTAGTAATAGCTTTCTAAACATTCATGTGATGAACAGTGAAGTCCTTTTCTTTCATTTGATGGCTTTTTTTCTGTTAAGTGCTTAAATATTATAAGGTATGTTGATATTTTTCTAGTACTAGATTGATTTATTTTAGATGTCTAGTTTGTATTGCTTGTTGAGCATTGAAAAAATTTCCATCAAATTTCTTTTTTGCTATTCTGAACTGCTAATAATTTTTTTTCACTTTGTCTTTGTGTTTTAATATAGATGATCAAAACTCAGGACCTTGTACCACTGAGGTACATGTTTTGATTTACTGCATAAATCCAAAACAATTTTTTTGGAGACAGAGTCTCACTATATAGCCTTAGCTGGCTTCAAACTTGTGATCTGTCTGTCTTAGCTTCTAGCGTGCTGGATTTGTAGACATGTACCTCTACATTCATCAATAACTTTGAAATGATGTTTAGAACTAATTTTTCACGTTCAGCTAGAATTGGGATTGTATTAAACCTATAGATTATTTTAAGGACTATTTTGAAATACCACTTATTTCTCTTGATTAATTTGACTATGTTTCCAGCAAAGTTTTGTTACTTTTTCTTCATTTAAGTCTTACATATTTATTGTCAGGACTATCTCTGTGTAATTTTTTTCTTGGGTAATTACAAAAAGTAAAACAATCTCAAACTTAGAGAAAATTTGTAAATATGATATAATTTTCTTGCTTCTTTAATCATTTTAGAATAAATTGCCAACCTGATAACTAATTATACCTTGCCCATTTACAGAGTATCTTGGATTCAAAAACCATATCCTGTATAACCATGATCTAGTCATCAAATTCGTAAAATTGCTTTTAATTTCAAATTTCATCCATTGTCCTAACAGTGATTTAAAAAATTTATTTTTAGTTCAGAATCATAGGCCACATGTCTTTTTTTATATCTTTCAATCCAGGGACAGATTCTTTCTTTGGCTTCTTGACCTTTATCATTACACTTTTAAAGACCATTCGTTTTAGAGAATATATTGCAACTTGGGTTCATTGTAATGGTTCATGATATATTCAGGTTGTGTATCATTACAAAGTTTATTAAAGATGTGATGCTTTGTTCTTGTTATTGCATCCTGTCAGGTGGCACATGATTGTCACATGGTTCCTTTGGTGATGATCACTTTACTTATAGTAATGTCTGTCTGGTGCCTCCAGTCTTTATAATAATAAATATTTTGTAAGGGGATAATTTGCGACTGTATAAATATTTAATTCCTCATCAAACTTTGAATTTACATGTGAATGGACTTAGAGATTTCTATTTTTTGCAGTAGTTTGTGAAAATATTCTTTGTTTTGATGTTTACTTACCAGTCCAATTATTTAAATGCAGGATAACTAAAAATTGCATTTTTATAAGATATTATAACAGGAAATATAAAAATGACAATTTTATCAAATTTATTCAGTACAAGAATTGACTAGTTGAAATGATACCTGCCCATGGGGTGCCTGGGTTAGTCAGTATGTAAACAAAACTGCTGCCCAGGGGAGGCTCAGGGTAAACTGTTATGTGTTTAATTAGCCCTTCGAGTTGGTCAGTGAGTGTCTACCTATTCAGGGTCTTTCTTCATCTTTCCTGTCATATTCTCAAGTACTATTTGAACAGTTTTTCAATAATAATAGGAAATAATATAATAGGGTGTAATAGGGAGTTACAGACTCACTTTGTACTACTTTTCATGCGTTTCCTTTGGAATCATTTTCTTAAGGAGCCATGATTCCTTTTAGTGAATAATATTTATAAGGCATAATCTGAACTTCAGGTATGTTTATTGCTGTTGAGGTTTTGCTGATCCCAACTCCTCTTGGTGGACATTGTTAGGGGCTATTTGTGTGTGTATGTGTGTGTGTGTATAATAGTGTTATCAGCTGGATCTGCAATATTGGGTACAGTTTTTCATAGTGAAAAGTTCAGAGTTCAAGAAAAAAGTATATATCATTTTTGATAGTTTTTCCACCAGAGAAAATTATTTGTATGCTACTTATTTATATAAATAATTTTGTTGGGCTTCATCTTTTTTTTTTTTTTTTTTTTTTTACTGGTGGTAATTTATGTGAAAGTACCTTAAATACTGGCCCTGTGCATGGGTGCTTTTCTATAACATTATTAAGTCATGGTTTTTGTCATTTCCTCAATACTCTTTTCCTCTTTCCTTTTTTCTGAAAGTAAGATGGGGAGGAACTTGGCAGAAAAATTCCTTAGCTTCTGATAAATTGTGAGTAACAGTGGAGGCAGATATCAACCCCTGTGAGCTGTACATGTAAGCTGCAGCTAATGTCAGTAGGGACATTGCCAGGCTTTTTTTTTTGTACTGGGAATTGAACTCATGACTTTACACTTGCCAGACAGGCACTATGCCACTGAACTGTAACCCTGGCCCTAGCCAGGCTTCTTGATTTCAGTCTGAAAAATTCATTGAGAAAATAGTTGATTCTTATCTCCTAATGTTTTTCTTCACCCTTCTTTTTTGTTGTTGATATATATATGCTATGATTTCAGTGACTAAATGTGGGAGTCATGTTTATTTGCAGACGTTTGAAACTTTCTTTGAGACAAGGTCTTCATGTTTAGTGGCTAGCTTTGACCTCGCTTAATAGCCTTGACCTCACGCGTGTTGGCCTTGAACTCATGGCAATCTTCCAGCCTCCGTCTCCTGAGTGCTGGGATCATCTGTTTTTTTTTTCTTTTTTTCAGACAGGCTTTCACTATGTAATCCAGGCTGGTCTTGAACTCACTATGTAGTCAAGACTGGCCTCAAACTCATGGCAATCCTCTTTCCTCAGCCTCCCAAACGCAGAGATTACAGGTGTGTATCATCATGCCTATCTCAGACTTGAAACTTTTGAGTGTAGAAAATGATGCAAGATAATAGTGCTGGAGATCTTGAATGTAGCACAGTGGTATAGAAATGCTTAGCATGTGCATTCAGCACATATACAAAAAATACACATGTACATGTTTGTATACTGCTAGAATGAACAGTATAAGATTCCTTGCAGTTTCTGCCATAACTTGTGACTGCTACATATTTTCAAGTTAATTATTGAGGAATGACTGTAATAGAGTCTGACTGCTGATTGGTTTTAGTTTTAAGATTTTAGAAAAGGTAGGTTTGGCTTTTTTACGTATATAATGGAATGAATCTCTTCAATCTTGGCATTGTTTACTGTGTTATTTTTACTACCATGATTCCTGATTTTTGGGATACTATCTTGTTTGCACATTTCCTTTCTTCCACCAAGTTCTTCCTCCCTCTTTCTGCTTTTCCTATTTATATGCACACTAAAAGGGTATGTGATAGCTAAATTGAGACCATTTTTAGAAATGTACACTACCATTGAATCTTTCCATTCTTATGAAAAAATGTCTGTAAAGTTACTAAAATTAATGTGATGTTTTTCTGTGGTTTGTTGCAGATCCATTCTGTTCTTTCTCTGTACTTATAAATAGGAAAAGAGGTATCCTTGATATATCACTTGCTTTATGAAGCAAGAGAACTATGGGTGAATGAGCTTAATGTAACATACTTCCTGGAAATAAATTAAGTGGGAAATCAAACAAATTTAGATCCTTGTGAGGGAGAGAAAGAACAGGTGACATATTAAAGGGCATAGGTAGATGCAGTGGAGGTGTAAAGGGGATGTTATTCCTAGAACATTCTAAATCTGAAAATACATATTCCTATAGTAGGAAAGTAGCACTGTAGTGGGTAAAAGAGAGAACATTAATTTCACTGATTTAGGAAACATTACAAAAAATTTTTTTGAGGACCATCTGTGTATTACACATGATGGCATGGTGGGGATATAAAGCTAATTAGGAATTAATACCCTCAAAAGATGCGTAGTTGATGGTGAAGCTAAAAGATAAAAATGATATAAATATGATATAAATGCAGTAGTAGAATTATGTTGAGAATATTCATGAGGAAATTGAAGAGCATTAACTCCTTTCTAAATAAGGGTATCTGAGGCGAGAATGAAATAACAAGCAGGATTTAGCTAGGAGTGATGAGGGGGCCAGAAGAGATTGCATCAATAAAAATTAGGGGGTAAATAATAACTGGTACAGGGGCTTGTTAAAGGTATTGGATGTTTTCATGGATATTGTGAAAGTGAAAGGGGAGGAAATGTTTAAAAAGGGAAGGCAGTGGTCATTGTTAATCTGTTATCCTGTTTTGAAACCCTGTATTGTTTTCATCGTTCTGTTTAGTTTGCTTTTATTGTTTTGTTTTGTTTGATTTTACTGTATTTGATGGCATGGACAGCTATTTAAAAAATAACAAAATGTATTATGGTAGCCATTAATGATTTCCTATTCTCTTGTTTCAAAGTCCTGTATTGTTTTACGTGTTTTCTTTTGATTGATTTTATTCTATTTTGTTTTGTTTGATTTTATTATATCTGATGGTATAAGCAGCTACTTTGATGATAATAAGAATGGTAGCCACTGTTGTATTCTATTGTCTTGTTTTGAAGTTCTGTGTTGCTTTCATTGTTTCGTTGTGATTGGCATATTTTATTATGCCTGATGGTATGGGCAATTACTTTGAAGATAACAAGAAGCATTATGGTAGCCATTATTGATTTCTTTTTCTTTCTTTCTTTCTTTTTTTTTTTTGTAACAGGGATCAAACTCATGATCTCACGCTTGCCAGCCAGGCACTTAAGCCACTGAGCTAAATCCCCCTCCCATTATTGATTTCCTTTTATCTTGCTTTGAAGTCTTGTATCACATTCATTGTTTTGTTTTGATTGACTCTATTCTGTTTTATTTCTTTTGGTTTTCTTCAAAAAAGAAGTATTGCTTGTTTCTATAGTTTGTACTTCAGGTACTTTATTGTTTCTTGACCTTATAGTGTATATATGATATATTTATGATAGTAATATTTCCCTATTTTGACATCTTATTCTTTAACTTCCATTCTGGTTTTGCTGCCACCAAGATGGATATTTCCAAACCTATTGTCCAGATTTTGTTTTTCTCTAGGATATATTGCCACTTAGGTTTATATACAAAGTTACTAGAGCAAAAAGATAGTGTTCTTATTTTTTCTGGATTCAGTAGCAGAATATAGCATCATTTTTTTGACTGACATTTTTTAAAGAGGAGAATAATTTTACTCAGTAAGCTCAAAATAAAGAGAATATTAAACAATTTAATTCATTCATTTGAACTTTGGATTGATTCTTGCATTTTCATGGGTCTCTAGGTTAGATCAATCTGAGAATTTTGTTTTGGTTTAGTATTTGAGAGAATACAGTATGCTTTGCTGTACAGAAAGCAAATCTTCTTTACTAACTAAAAGACCACTGGAGACAAGAAACATTAATTACCTGAGGGTTGCTTTTTCTGTTACTGAGGACCAGACTCATTAAGTTGCTTACCTAGTTTCCTATTATAAAATGGTAGAAATTAGGACAGTTTATTTCATAGAAATATTGGAAAAATAAGGCTCATTAGTCCAGCCGATAGTGAACTTATAGAATGTAAACTTAATTTGAATATATTGCGTGTAACGTCAGTGTTTTATACGTGTCATTCTTTTCCTTGAATATTGTTAATTTAAAATTCATAAGATGATGAAATGCTGGTGAGTATATGTGTATATAACCTGGTGTTTTAATAATTTGTAGACTTCATTTTTTGGCAAGAACTTTAGTATACTTTTTATTTTAGTACATGTTTGTAGTGCATAATGATTATATTCATTGTGGGAATTAGGTACATGTACATATCTTAATTCTTTTTATTCTCCTCCCTCCCCCTTCATCCATCTCTAGATCTCTACCCGTTTGGAAAATATCCATCTTTCTGTCTTTTATTACCTCTTTTATTTCACTCTTTAAATTATTTGTACTTTGGATTTCTCATAATATGATAGTTAACCTTGTGTGTCTGGTTTATTTTGCTTAACATTAATCAAGGTACATCCACTTTCCTACAAATGACCCAGATTTATCCTTCTTTTTGGTAGAATACTCCACAGTATACAAATACCACGTTTTCTTTTTCCATTTATCTGTTGAAGTCTGCTTACAGACTTAAATGGTATATGCGTCAAGCTGCTATAAACATGAAAGTATTAAATATATCACTGTGATATATGTCTTTAATTCTTTCAGGAAGATACCTAGAAGGGGAATAACTGAATCAAATGGAATTTCTATTTTTAGTTTTTTGAGGAATCTCTGTACTGATTTCCATAGTGGTTATACTAGTTTACATTCCCATAAAGAGTGCAGAAGCATTCTTTTATTTCCATAACCTTGCCAGCATTTGTTATTTTTGATTCAGTGATGACAGCCATTTTTTCTGGAATAAGAAATAATCTCAATGCTGTTTTCCGTTGCTTTTCTGTAATGGCCAAAGATGCTGCATATTTTTTTATGCACTTTTTGACCATTTGCATTTCTCCTTTTGAGAAGTGTATTTCTTTCAATTTCCCACTATCTGATTGGGTCTTTTATGGGGGAGGTGTCTAATTTTTTGAGATTATTATATATTCCAGATATTAGTCTCTCATTTGAGGAGTAGCTGGCAATGTTTTTTATACCATTTATAGGTAGTTTCTTTATTGGTTGCTTCCCTGGTGTTAAGAAGGCTTTTAATACTATCATTCTTTGAATCTTGATACTGTTTCTTGTGTAATTGGGATTCTGTTTAGAAAGTTCTTTTTCTGTGCTGTGTCTTCAAGAGTTTTACCTATTTTATATTCCAGAAAATTGTTTGCATTTTAGTATGTAGGTCTTTTATCCATTTTTATTTCATTTTGGTACATGATGATAGATTTAGGTCTAGGTTCAATCCTTGGCATTTGTTGAAGAGGTTATCTGAAGCTCCAAGATAGTTAGTCCCTTTGTCAAAGACATGGGAGGAGTGTATTCATATAACAGTTTTTTTTGGCATCCTCTATTTTGTTCCACTGATCCATAAGTGTTTTTTTCCCCCCAAAATGCCATCCTGTCTCTATAACTGTAACTTTATAGTATAATTTGGAGTCTGAAATTCTGATGCCTTCTACCTTGTCCTTGTTGCCCAGAATTGCTTTTGCTATCCTGGTTTCATAGTTTTAGGATTGCTTTCTGTACTTTTGTGAGTAATGTTGTTGGTATTTTGATTGGGATTGAATTAAATCTGTATAACAGTTTTGGAAGTATAGCCATTTTGACTATATTGGTTCTGCTTATGCAAGAGCAGGAAGTATTTTTCCATTTTCTGGTATTCTCTGTGACCTTTTCTTAAGAGTTCTGTAGTTTTCATTGTAGAGGTCTTTTACTTTTTTGGTTAGGTTAATTTCTAAGTATTTCAGTTTTCTTGATGCCATTGTGAAAGGTATTATTTCCCTAATTTCTCTCTTGGTGAGTTGGTTAATGGTGTGTAGGAACATTATGAGATTGTGTCTCAAAAAACAAACAAATGAACAAACAAACAGAGACTGATTGCAGATTAGTGGGTAAGTGAATTTTGCATATTTAAGGATATGCCCAATACTGAGGCATGACAGAGGACCTGAAATAGTCCATAGACTCTGAAAACTTGACTAAAGTGACTTAATTAATAATTATTATAAGCCCTGTATATTTGACATTAATAATTTTCTTATGACACATATCTACATACTTCATGAACCATTCTTAATTTAACATTTATAATCATGTATAGTGTTAGTATTTCTTTGGGTTTGGTCTTGTTAATAAGTAATACATTGAGTTTTTTGTGATATTATTTATATTAAGTGTTTTCATGTGTTCATAATACTTTTTTTTCTGATGAAAAATATCTCTAGACTACATGATTCTGTTATTTTAGGCATCAAGATAAACTGGATCAGTGTTCTGTTCCATGAAAAGAAGAGCTTCTGATACTTATCAAAAATATATGAAGGATTGATTTGATCTATTGTTGCCCTTATATATGAATTTTTCTAATAAAAGTCATAGTCCCCATCATGTATTTAGGAATTGTCACCACTCTTGTTCCCAGTATCTTGGTTTTTCATTGAAGTATACCCTGATATAATAATAGCAGTTGTTGGGGGAATTTTAGTCAACTGCTTCCCCAACTCTTCTAGCTCATGTTCAGTGTTAGACCAAAAGGTTGAATGGGTATTGGAGTAAAATTTGATGTGTAAGTTCATTTTGCAGTTGTTGGAGTAATGGCAGAGCATTGTCTGTATGGATCAGTGGTAGAATGCTTGCCCACCATATGCAAGGCCCTGTGTTCTATCTCTGGTACCAGGACAAACAAAACAAACAAACAAACAAACAAACCAACCAACCCCAGTTCATCCTGAATTCCCAAACAGAAATTTACTTATTGTCTTATAGCTAAGATCTTTGTGCAAAATTCAGTGAATGTTGGAAAATGTGTATGTTCATTTTATCTTTTCCAAATATGCTGGAGAAAAATAGCTTTGCTTCAAGCCCACAACTTCTTTTATCTTCCTTGGAGGCAGTGAGTTGGCAGGAAATCTTGTAAATTAAAGCTATTGTGAGAATCATGACTCAGGTCATTATAAACTGCAGTCTGTGAGATCCTGGAGAGAAAAGTGTTTTGAGCAGTCTCATACCAGGCACTTCCCGTGATGTTCTCTCACAAATGGGGAATTCTGTGTTGGTGTGATACCCTGTAGATTACTTACCCATCCATGCTGCAACAGAACCCTCCTCTCCTAGACAAAGAGTTCAATGTGCCAATAAGCCCCAGGTTCCACAGAAGTTGAAGGCTGTCAAGTAATGTGTGGTAGGGTTTAGAAGAGGGAGTCTAGGGAGAAGGTGAAAAGATGAGGCTTCTTCAGAGGGTGTGATGTGGCCCACTGCTCAGCTAGAGCATTATAGAAAGTGAGCAGAGAGTAGAGGGCTTTACAGTATTTATTGAAGAGGGAAGGCAATAGAGATCAGGAAAGGCCTTTCAGAAATCAGTGAGTGACTGGTTAACTGGCTTAGCCATACTGTATCTCTCATCTCACCCACTCAGTTGAGGGTCAGATCATAAGACAAAGCCAAAAACTTGAGGCTTAGCCACACTTATAGATGAGAAACTGAAATAAGCAGAGCAGGGCAGACAGGGGAGGCGGGCTGAATCCATCTGTACCTCCAAACCTTTCATTAACTGGCAAGAAAGAGAAATTACACAAGAGGACAGATTCATTGAGTTGTAGGAGCAGGCTGTGGACTGAGAAGGGGATGGAGAAAAGGCAGCACGTGGACATAGCGGCACTCTGTGGAGTGTGGAGGTGTGGGAATGAGTCATACTCAGCAGTCCATTCACACCTCCCCTACAAGTTAGGTTTCTCCATTTGTGAACACAACATAGAAGGAAGCACTTCCTGGTTAAATTCAAATTGCAGTATAAATAGTACTAAGAGGGTGCTTTAAATTTCTGTTGTAACCATGTGTATTTTAAAAAATCTCTCTTTTCTGTTTCCTTTATTCATCTAATATATCTTTCGCTGTATATATGGAAAGGAGACTAAGAGTTAACTGGTGTTTTAATCTAAATAGTACCTTTCATGTCCAAGTCAGGGTAACCCTCACCAAAATTATTTATAGAGGATTTAAAAAGGTTCTGACCTTCTCACAGCTTCCCTCAATCTCCAATTGCAGTTCCCTCTCTACATCGCTTTTCCTCCTTCCACAATTAATTCTCTCAAACCACGTCTCCATCAGTTCTTCATTCCAATTCTAAAAATAATATTTGATCTTTTTTCTTTCATTTACTGTTTCTTTCTGGTCTATTTCTTTCCTTTTTCTCTTTTCTTTTTATATCTCTCATCTTCTATATTTCATCCTGTCAGTAGTAATATGTCACAGTTGATAGGGATCATTGTAAAAAGAGTGAAATTGTTAAAAGTTTCAGTGCATGAGGTGGTTGAATATGTAGATGCTGACATAAGTGGCAGTGGTTTACTTCTTTGAATCCAGGAACCAAGTCTGATCCTATTATGTGAGTAGATTGAATAGGTATATAAATACCCCAAAATAACCAAAGCCAGTACCATATCATTGGGAAATATATGTTAACTAAAGAAATCTTATTGTTAGAGACAAGAGCTACCTGTAAGACAAAGCTCATCAAAAGAGACAAAGACAGTCACTAATTACTGGTAAAGGGAATTCAGTGGGAAAAGATGGCAATTTTAAGTGTATATACACCAAATGCTGACATGTCCAATTCCATAAAACAAAAATTACTAGACAAAAAGGTCAGATAAACAGCACAATCAGAATGTAGGAGTTCGATCCCTGACTCTTCCAAGTGGTCAGGTCAACCATACAAAAGGTCAACAAAGAAATACCAGAGTTGAAACAATAGGTATCTAGGAATTATTCTGCTTTTGAATAAATAAACTTAATAGGTAGCTGCAAAGTATTCTCCCCAACAACAGAATATGCAGTTTTTCAGCAGCACTTTCTCCAAAGAGACCACATTTTAATCCATAAACCGTGCTTAAATAAGTACCAAAGTATTGAAATATGCATATTATCAGATCATAGAACAATGAATCTAGAAATAAGTGGCAAGATAAATCGCAGAAATTATGAAAATACATGGAGATTAAATGATATGCTTTTGTATAATCAGTGGGGCACAACAGACATTAATGAAGGAATTGAAAATTTCTGATAGTAAAAATACAGCATACCAGAATTTATGAGGCACAATTGAAGCAGTCCTAAGACAGACATGCATAGCAGTTATGCCCATAGTAGAAAAATAGAAAATAACACTGAGATTCTGTCATACTCCTGTAAGAATAGACATTATTAAGAACTTTGGAAACAAACACTTGGAAGCTTCTGGGGGAAAAAGGAACCCTTTCCATGTTGTTGAGAATGTAAATCAGTACAACCATTTTGAAAATCAATATGGAGATTCCTCATAAAACTAAAAATAGAAATTCTATTTGTCCCTCTATATCTTTCCTGGGTATCTTCCTAAAAAAGCTAAAGTCATCATACTGAAGTGATACATGTATATTCATTTTTTTATATCAGTCTAATTAATTCATGATAGCTATAACATGGATGTGGCCTATATGTTTATCAGGAAATAGATGATTGACAAAGAAGATATATGTATACATGGTGGAGTACTACTCAGCCACAAGGAAGGATAAATGTAATTTTATAATAGATGGAACTTGAGATCCTAATACTAAGTGAAGGCAGTCACAGAAGATTAAATATCACATGATTTTTCTAATACTAGATACTCATAATATAAATAATCTACAAAGCCAAATAAAAGAGCCATGCTAAGAAATAGGAAAATGTACTCTGTAAAGATGTGAAGGTTATCTGGGCTAAGATGGATGGGGAAAGTTGTGAGGGAACAGGTGTAATAAAAATGATAAAAATATTATCTGAAAGTATATGATTTGCATACATATCCTAATAAAAATTTTAGAAAAGAATACGACCAAACCCACAAAGCATTTAAAAAAAGGTTGCTGTCTTTGCAGTAAAAACAAAAACAAAAACAAAAACAAACCAACCCCGAGCGGTGGAGGTTTGATGGCTTGCTCAAGGCCCTTCGTTTAATTTCCAGAATAGCCAAAATCAGTGTACCCTAGATGGGCAGATCCCAAGCAAATCAGACATTCTGCTATAACTGCCAACATCCCCCAAAACTTCTAAACCAAAAATTCCTGTTAGTTTGTCATAAACAATGTGAAAAGAAAAATGACAGACTTAGAAAATATTCGTAACACAGTTAAGTGAAACATTAATTTTTTACTATAAGGAGCCATTCAAGTACATTTAGAAAAAAATTGTTTAGTGACAAAATGGGCAAAGAACAAGAACAGATGGATAACAACAACAAAAAGAAAAATCCAATGCTAATAGATATGTAAATAAATATTTAACACTTTTTTTTTTTTTGGTTACCAGGAATTGAATTTTGTGCTTGTCAGGCAGGTGCTGTACACTCAGCTATATTCTTGGCCCTTTAGTATCATTTATAATAAAAGAAATTTAAAAATAAAATGTAAATAACTACAATTGTTAGGAGTATGAGGAAGCGACCATTCCTAGACATTGTTTAGTGGAAGTTTAAATTTTTATAGGCCCTCTTTGAGGTAATTGTAATATATATCAAGATTATAATTGTGTCTATCTTTTGATCCAAGAATTCTATTTTTGTGGGCTTATCTCCGAGAAAAATTTGGATACATGTGCAAAGATACACAGTTATAAATGCACTTGTCATACTAGTTAAAAATGATAGCATTTTTAGTATTTAAAAATGTTTAATACTTGTAAGTGGAATTCATTTCAGGTATCTTCTAAATTTCTTTTATTGGGGCAAAATACATACAACCCAAATATTTGCATCTCAACTACTTTCAGGTATATAATTTAGTGGCAGTCAGTGTGTTGTGAAATCATCATCACTATCCTTTGTCTAAAGATTATACTTATTTTATAATAATTCCCTATTTTTTCCTCTTCTTAGCCCTAAAGGCAACTGTTGTTCTTTCTACTTTATAAACTTGACCACTCTAGAATACCTCATGTAAGTAGAATATTATAGTTTCCAGATTACTTAGTGTAACGTCTTTAAAATTCATTTACATTCTGGGTCAGAAATTTTTTTTTTTGAAGTCTAGAAACCACCAGTCAAAGGTTTTTGAAAAAATTATTTTTCAAATAAGTAAAATACCTCCATATTTCACAATTCAAGCGGAGAATTGAGAGGAGTGGATGGGAAGTGAATGTTAATGGTAAGAGATTTCTTTTAGGGATGATGAAAGTGTTCTGGAATTAGATAGTAGTGATTAGTGTATAACTTTTAATATGCTGAAAGCCATGAACTGAATACATTACACAGGTAAACTCTAGTATGAGAATTACATCTCAAAAATTTTTAAAAGGTTCAAGAGTAATGAAATTAATATCTTCTTAAAACTTGTCCTTCAATAATCCTATTTTTATAAATGAAAATTACCATTTAACCATTTTTAAATAACTTTCCTGAAATTTTTTTTGTATTTTTAAAAATAACAAATTATAGCTTTAAATTTCTTTCTGTTGTGGTTTAAATATAAAATGCCTTCCCAAAAATACATGTATTATGAGCTTGATCCCAATACAGCAGTGTTGAGAGTTGTGGCCTAGAGAGAGAGACGATTGAATCTTGAAGGTACTATCATTATTGGATAAATCTTTGATGAGTTTAGTAGCTGAATAGGCTGTTAGGAGGTGGGGCCTCATTGGAGGAAGTAGGTTACTAGAGATGTTTCTTTAAAAGATATGTCTTCTTGGACTTTCCTTCACTCCCTGCTTCTTGGGTGCTTTGAGGTAGGCAGCTTTCCTCCCTGATGCCTTTCTGTCATGATGTTTCTGCTTCAAATCAGATGACCTTGGATTAAAACCTCTGAAACTATGAAGGAAAAATAAATATTTTTCACAGTTAAGTTGTGCATGTTGGATATGAAAGAGTTTTCTGGCACAATAGAGAAGCAAAAGTACAAAAAGAACAGGTTTATTGAGGTAAGGATGTGAGAAGGAGCACACAACCCATGACAGCTGGGCTGTCTCCTTCGACAGGAATATGTGGGGTATGAGACGTATGTAACCTTTGAGCGGGGGGTGGTGCTTAGGGCGTGCACTGATGATGCGCTAGGAGCTGATTGGAATTTTCTTCCCGTGCATTTAAGGTTGAGGAAGAAGCAGGAAGTGGTAGGGGTTCCTGCTTTGGCCTTCACCATGTTAGACCACTGCCATAACCATACAGTACTTTATTCTAGGGCAGAACTCTTTCAGGATATTTGGTCCCGGTAATGAAAAACTAACCAGTATACCCCCTTTTCTACAAAAATAATAGCAAAGTAAATAATGTTCTGTACTCAAGTAGGTTCTTTAAAGTTTAGTTGTTTTAGTTTTGGATAAAAGCAGGTCTTTTTTCAAGTATTATCTGCTTACTGTTGGAGATTTAGACCTTCCACAAAAAAAGTAGTGAAAATCAAAACCCACACTTGACTGGAGACAACCATCCTTTTATTTCCATCCTTTTAGACTTTTTTTTTTTTTACATGTACACACTTTGTAATATGAGAATTGTGATCATTCGGTATTTGCTACTATATAATCTTTTTTGTATTTATAAGTAGTATATTGTGGCCATGGTTTTAAAAAATAAGTATAAATTTATATTGATATATACTGTTAAATTGTGTGATACTTCTTACTCAGCCTATCATTTATTAATATCCTTTAGATTCCAGCTTTGTCATTATAAGCGAGTATCTTTGTATTTACATTTTTATACACCTGCCAGATAAATTTCTTTGAGATATTTACTACTCTGCCAAAAATTTTGACAATTTGCAGTCAGTAGTCTGCCAAAAATTTTAAACATTGTGTAGTTTTAAGAATAGCCCATAAAGATTTCTATGACATTTATCAACTCTGTGAAAAGGTAGTACACTTATTATAATAATATTTATAATAAGGGGAATTTGAAATTCAGAAAGATTGTTTTATGTCCAGATTTCGTAGCCAGTCACTGTGAGTGCTACAACTTGTCTTCTGATTGAATTTAGTTTTCTTTCCACTGTGGTGCACTGCCATAGTAAATATAAGGAATAGTTGGTACACTGCTGTTGTTGAATATAAGAAATAACCTTTTATTGTTGTGTCTGTATTCGTAAAAATAAGATTCTTGTTATAACAGCCTTTTGTAATTCTTTGTATAATGTGCTGGAATCATTTGGACTAAAGGATCATAAGCCTTTATGAAGGATACAAGTGAAAGATATATTTTCTGAATATTTCAGTTGATTTGCATCACCATCTTCATTTATTTACTCACCTGTATTTTAAACTGTATTGAAAGTTGGGAATTTTGTAAGCATCGCATTATTTTACTACCTTTGGATCATAGTAGTTTCAGTAGATCCTGAGGACTGCTTGATTTGAATGCCATTTGTATCACTGTATGGTCTTGAACAATTTATTTAAATCTCCTGAGGCCTAGTGTCCTTGTCAGTAAAATTGAAGTTAATGGTACATATATAGGTTATCTAAAGTAATCAGCTTTAGGAATCAAAGAATATAATGGTGCTTCCCAGGAGGGGAGGAATGGAGAGTTACTACTTAATTATGCTTAACTTTTCCATTGAGCAAGCTAAGTAAGCTGTAGAGATCTGCTGTACAAAACTGTACCTATGGTCAGTAACATTGTGTTATACACTTAAAATTTGTAAGGCGGATAGAATTCAAATTAAGTGTGACTATCATAATGAGAAAATATGTATGTCATCATGAAGATTAATTAACATTTATAAAGTAAAGTGCTTGGTACAATCCATACTATACAAGCCATATCTTAAACATTAGCATCTGTTATTTAAAGTTTACAAAATTCATTTTTTATGTTCTTTATATTTTTTGTTGAAATATTTGAATGACATGTTCATATTCCTGTAGATTTCACCTAACTTCTTTCTCTCTAGAGCTTTAGTTCCTACATCATACCTTCTGTTAATTTTGAACAGTGTCTTTATTTTATCATTGCTCTGCAAAGTGACGAACTGTATAGTTGTTTGTTGGGAATAAAGGACAAGTTAATGACATTTTTGTAGATTATCTCAACCATATTTTAAGAAACTGTAAAGTAGAATGAGGTGAATCCTCCTGTTTTGCCGGCTGTAGATTTCTGAGCTCTCTTTTAGCTGTTTTCAGCTCCTCCTGAGGAGTGTACAGTTGGTTGGTCTTTGAAGAGGAAAGCTGATTGGGGATTTTTCTTTTCACTTTGCTTCTAGCACATGCAGATGACAATCCAGGCTCTTCAGGATGAATTGCGGATCCAGAGGGACCTGAATCAGTTGTTTCAGCAAGACAGTAGCAGTCGGACGGGTGAACCTTGTGTCACAGAGTTGACAGAGGAGAACTTCCAGAGGCTGCATGCTGAGCATGAGCGGCAGGCCAAAGAGCTGTTTCTTCTACGGAAGACTCTGGAGGAAATGGAGCTACGTATTGAAACTCAGAAACAAACTCTAAATGCTCGGGATGAGTCCATTAAGAAACTTCTGGAAATGTTGCAGAGCAAAGGACTTTCTGCTAAAGCTACTGAGGAAGACCATGAGAGAACAAGACGATTGGCAGAGGCAGAGATGCATGTCCACCACCTAGAAAGCCTTTTGGAGCAGAAGGAAAAAGAGAACAATATGTTAAGAGAGGTGAGTGACCACTTTCTCAGTTTTTACAATTTACTGTCCTTTTCCCCTTATTAATCAGCATTGTGGCCTAGATAAATTATATGCTTTACTATGCTACTAGATGAAAAATTTTTTGTTTGTTCATTGATTTCTCTTCTGACTTGTCCTTTTGTCTGTGATGACATCATCAGGTATATGTGCTAGCTTGATAACTTTGTGGATCCCAAACTTCCTCCTCCTCCTACACCCTGATTTCTAGAAGTCCATTTATTGCTAGAATGGCACAGATTTTTCTTGGTTTGTTAATCACCTCTAGATTCATTCATAGAGATGACACAACAGAACTGGAATTTGAATAGCTAACTACTTAATTCTAAAATGTTAATAAAAGAAAGTTATTACTTTAGTTTACATATTTAAAGTCCATTTCATGTATGCAGTAACAGATGTTTGCCCTGTGGTTTCCATGGAACTGTTGTGTTGCTATAAAAGATGTGTGATAAAAATCACTTGCTGCCAAGTAGGCACAGCTAGAAAGGATGATGTAGAGCCTCACCATTATAGAACAAACATAGTTTTGAACTGGCCTCTGTTGTATGACTGCTACCTTTTCACTTTTTAAGGATACAAAGAATTTATCCCACACTGGACTAAATTAATAGCTATAATAACTTTTCTGAGTGATCACACTTTTTAAAAAAACCTTATTTTTTAAGAGAATAAAACCAAACAAAATAAAACAGAATAAAGCCAATTAAAATGAAACAGTGAAAGCAATGCAAGACTTCAAAACAAGATAATAGGTAGTCAATAATGGCTACCATAATATATCTTGTTATCTTTGAAATAGCTGCCCATGCCATCAGATACAATAAAATCAAACAAAACAAAATGGAATAAAACCAAACCAAACAAAACAATGAAAACAATACAGGACTTTAAAACAAGATAATAGGGAAATGACAGTGGTACCCCTTTCAGAAGGAAATCCTTTACTGCTATATTGCATATTGTTATCTTCTAAATAGATGCTCAGTCTACTGGCTTTAGGCCTGTAAAGTCAGTCAGACACTAAACACTGCAAGCATTAAGCTGCTTTTTAAAAAAATTTCAGTTGCTATCATCTCAGCCTGTGTTTCTCTGGATTAGCTGGTTGCTTACAAGGGGGTGTGGGTGTGGTGCTCAGCTCTTCTTGTCTCCCAGCCCTTGTGCTGGCTGGCTTACAGGAAGTTGTTGGCTTCTTGTTTCTCCTCCCAGTGACCTGCATGGCTACTTCTAGCTCACATGAAGGAGCAAGGCCTCATTTTTCAATATCATCACATTGGAAAACTTTAGGGGCATATAACCATACATTACTAGTGCCTAACAAATGTATAATATTAGTTAATAAATCCTAGTTGAATAATTGAAATGTATTTAAAGATATTTAAATCTGGAGCTTACAGAAAGAAAGTCTGCCTGTATTTTTTCCCCAATAAATATAACCACTAAGTAAAAAATAATGATGAAAGCTTGGACAGATGTCCAAGATGCAAGGTGAGATGTCATGTAACTGTAGTTCCATCTACTCGGGAGACTGTGATGGAGGATTACTTGAGTCTAGGAGTTAGAGGCTAATGTAGGCAACATAGAAGGCACCCCTTCTCAAAAAGCAAAACAAAACACCCTTCCAAACAAGTTTTACTTAGAGTTTGGATGTGGAAATTACAAAGTATTAGCAGATAGGATTACCATTCTGATAATACTGTATTACCAGAAGCTGTTCATTTTAGGAATGCCAGGATTGTTCAATATATTATATATAATTATGATTTGACATAGGTGGAAGGAAAAATGAACTTTATAGTATTTGATGGCTCTCAATGACATTTATTAAAATGTTACACATTTTGACAGTCAGACCAAAGAAACTCTTAGTGAAATAAGATTTGAATGTATTTTATAGTTTGATTTAAACAAATAACAGTGCAGTAAATACATATTCCAAATGACTATTTCATACTAATAGCATTTTGTTTACTAGTGACATAGTAGATGTATCCACTGAAGTTAGGAAGAGGTCAAAGATGGTTGTGTGTATTTGTATTTACATTATTTTGTAAGTTCTAGGCAATACTGTTAGCTAAGGGAATATAATAAATATAGTAATGGGAAAAATGGGCAAATTTTTTATTATTGTATATTAGAAACAGTGATATAAATAAATAAGGTCAGTTTTCTCCACTCTATAAATTTAATGAACATACTCTTAAAACATGCTCAAATGATTTTGTATTTTTTTGGTTCCAGGAATAGAATTCAAGTCCAGCTGTACAACATAGTGAGACTGTATCTAAGGGAAGAATGAGGGAGTGGGACAAGGGAGAGAAGGAAAAAATCCATTGACATTAAAATGTGTGGTATAGGCACCAAAATATATAATAGGAAACAGATTTAAATATTGGAATAATGTCATCATTTGCAAAACACTATGATAAAGCTTTGTGTTGGAATTTATTTGGAGGTATTTCTTCCCATGTCATTCCAGCACGTAGCACAATGGTGTGTTTTAACAGTGGTGTCTTAGATTTCATTAAATATTATAACATAAATAGTTATTTGTGTCAGGTAATATTTGTGGTATCACTCATTACAATTTTATGAATGTGATTCTTTGTATAGCAAGTAAATATACCTGCTGCAATGAGGTGGGGTACAAAATTTCAAGGGAGCATTTTATTTGTTCTTTGTCCTGAAATTACACTATTTGTCTGACTACTACTTAGATTTTGAGTTGCTTTGTTGTAGCACCTTTCTTTTGATTGATAGAAGATTGAGGACATCTATTGGACAAATGCTGAATTACAGGCCAGATTTTCTTAATGTTTAAGGCTTTAGCATAGGAAGTTTAAAAGTTTTACAGGTTAAAAAAAAGTTTTACAGGTGATTGTATTACATACTTGAGTTTGAGACCTCGTAGATTCTTAGTTTTTTGGCAGAGGACATCTAAGTTGGCCATGCAGGTTTTTGGCTTTCAATTCATATGAATACCAAACATTGTCTATGAACTGATTCAGCAATATCTTTCAAATCTGTATGTGTTCCTAGTTTTAAAAATGTATTTAACTGCTCTTGTGATGAATAAAATATGAATTTATTGTAACCATTACTTCATTCTGCTAGTTTTTGGCCCTTATATCATTTTTATTAACAAACTTCAGTGGTACAACTACTATCTGTTAGGGTTGACAGAAAAATTCAACATTAAAAATGCTAATACAATAGATTCTAGACTAGGAATGATGAATCAAAGTAGTGTATCTCAGGAATTCTCATTACTATTATTGGTGGCTGGAAGGCGTAAACACAGAAGAATGGGGGTAAAAAGAAATAGAGATACAGACAATATATATTAAGAGAAATTAAAAAATAGGAATTCCTAAGTTAGCTTGATCTTATTTAGCAATTTTGTAAAATAACAGCATCCCTCATTTCTTTTCTTTTTTGTTGTATCAATTATTCTTATTTCCATATTGGTAAGAAGTTAGATTTTCTTAGCATAATGTAGTTACTAGAGATAGTAGAGTGTTAAAAGTGCTGTGATGTTCATTATGCTGGGTAAAGTTACTGAAAAAGTTGTGAGAATTCTTTACCTTCCCCCTTGTTTCCATTACTGTGTTGAGAGTACAATAAACCATGGTTTGCATGGAGGATTGAAATTGTGAAAGGACTTTATGAACATTTGGAACTTCTACCCTTGACTCAAAAGTGCCGAAGGCTGAAAATTGAAGGAATCAAATTCTAGACTAGTTATGGTAAAACTTTTAGAGCTTTCAATGATAACAAACAGGCTGATGCAGCACATGTGCCATAGGTTCACCATGTTCAGTCACAAATGCTTTCAGGTGTGTAAGTAAAATTAGTTTACTTCTAAAAAGAATGAAACTATTAAACAAAAGGAGAAACATGGGATTTTGTTCCTAACTTGTATTCTAACTCTAGATTACTCATTACTTTAGTAAGTTAATGAGAGAAAATGAGCAAATTTTCTATCACAGTTAACAGTAGAACAAGATTGAGATAATTCTACTTTTTTTTTTTAAATGAAAAATTTCGGGCCAACAGGAGCAAACTAAAGTGAGCAAATAGTATATTCTTCTTATATTATTTGAATAATACACTTCTGTTTTCAGAGTCTTTAGTCATTAGCAGTTCATGAGTTAAGAGTCTTGATGTGCTCAATGGAAAAGGAGAGTTTACTTGTTCATTGACTGCAGCATGTGTTCATAATTAGCTTTGATGTGTAGGCCTCTTAATAGAAATTTACTGTGAGTAATAAGTTTTTACATATCTCACTAAGAGAACTTTATGCTTTAAAATGAAGGCAGATTTTTTTGGTTTGTCAGAGGCTGTTCAGTTCATATTTTGCTTTTAGGCTTGCTAGGATTTAAAAGTGAAATTGTAATTGTATCATAAAGTAGAACATTTAAAAATGATTTACTTGAAATAATGTCATGAGGAAGAGGAAAAGTTGGATAAAATTATTTGAAAATTTGAATTGTGAGATAACTAAATCCCTTAAAAACTGGATGGATATATATCATTAATTCAGATAGGATGAATGAAGTAAACTTTTAAGGAGGCAAGTAGTAACTTGGTTTTGGATATATTAACATAGTGAGATGTATAAGGTACATATTGAGATGCTAAGACAGCAATAATACATACAAGAAGATGGATTTCAGCCAGAAGTCTACACCTGTATCTTCTAGAGTTTTAGCTATTCTATTCTCCAGCAAATTAACTGTTTATGTTTTTTTATATTTAGATCTTTGATCCATTTTTAGTTTAGTACATGGTAAGAGATACGGGTGTAGGTTCAGTGTTTGGCATGTGGAAACCAGTTTTTGCAGCATGTCTTATTAAAAGAGGCTATTGTATTTCAGTGAAGGTGTTTGACCCTTTTATTAAAGATAAGGTATCTGAATGTGCTTGGAGTTGTTTCTGCATTTTCTGTTCTATTCCACTGATCCTTGGATCCGAATTTTTTTTTTTATCTGTACCATGTTATTTTATCACAGTAGCTTTGTAGTAGTACAACTTCAGATTGAGGATTGTGATGGCTCCTACTTTGCCTTCGTTGCCCGGAATTGATTTTTCTATTCTTGGTCTCTTCTGGTTCTATATGAATTTTAGGATTATTTTCTCTAATTTTGTGAGGTGTGCTATTAGTATTTTGGTTGGGATTGCATTAAATCTGTGTAACAGTTTTAGAAGTATTTATGGCTGTTCTCACTATATTGGTTCTGCCTATCTAAGAGCAAGGGATATCTTTCCATTTTTCTGATGTCCTTTTTTATCTCCTTTTTCAGAGTACTGTAGTCTTCAATGTAAAGGTCATTTACATTCCTTGTTAAATTGATTCCTAAATATTTCATTTTTTTATGTTATTGTGAAAAGTATGATTTCCCTAATTTCTCTTGATGAGAAATTTGTTTTTTTGTGTACAGGAATTGTTTTTCATTTTGATTTTGTGTCCTGCTGCACTGCTGAATTTGGTTATTAAATCTAGGAGTCTTTTGGTGGAGCTTTTGGGATCTTGTGTGTAGAGAATCATATCACCTGCAAATAATGATAATTTAAGTTCTTCCTTCCTTATTCATATTCCTCTTATTTCTTTCTCTTGTGTAACTGCTCTGGCTAATGTTTCCAGAAGTATATTGAACAGAAATGGTGATAGCAGGTATCCTTGCCTGTTCCTGTTTTAGAATGAAAGCTTTCAGTTTTTTGACCATGTAGTATAACTTTGGCTGTTGTTTTGTCATAGATGGCATTTATCAGATTGAGATAAAGACCTTGTATTCCACTTTCCTGTAGTTTTTGTGGAGTTTTCTGCATTTATTGAGAAGATCAAGTATGTGGCTTTTGTCCTTGGTTCTGTTAATTAGGTATATCATATTTATTGATTTACATATGTGGAACCATTCCTGTATCTCTGGGATGAATCCTGCTTGGTTATGGTGTATAGTCTTCTTGATGATTTGTTGCATTCTCTTTGCCAGTTTGAGAATTTTAGTGTCTATGTTCATTAAGGAGATTGTGTTTTTTGGTTGAATCCTTCTCTGGTTTTGGTATCAGGGTGATGTTCATTTCTAGGAATAAGTTTGGGAGTCCTGGCTGCCTTTCAGTTTCATTAAAGTTTGAGGAGCATTAGCTCTACTCTAAAGTACTTGTCAAGTTCAGCAGTGAATCTGTTAGGGCCTGGGCTTTTCTTTGTTGGTAGTTTTTAAATGATGTCTTCTTCAGTTTTATTGACGATAGTGGATTATTTAGAATTTTTCTATCTTCTTGATTCAGCTTTGGTAATTAATATATGTCTAGGAATCTGTCCATTTCTTTTGAGTTTTCCATTTTATTAGAGTACAGTTTCTTGAAGTAGGTATTAATGATCTGGATTTCTGCAGGATCGATTTTCATTACTAATTTAATGGATTTAGGTCTTTGTGTTTCATAAGGTTAGCTAAGGTTTTGTCTATTTTATTAAATCTTTTAAAGAACCAGCTCTTCAATTCTTTGGTGTGTTGTTCTGTTAGCCTCAATTGTATTAATTTTTGCTTTAATTGTTATAATTTCCTCTCCCTACATACTTTGGGCTTAACTTGCTCTTCTTTTTTTCAAATGTTGAGATTGAATGTTAGGTTATTTATTCGAATGTGCTCTGTTTTTCTGATGTGGGAATTTACTGCTATAAGTTTGCCTTGTCAAACTGCTTTGATGCATCCTCTAACTTCTGGTACGTCATTGGCATTATCATTGAATTGTCAAAATTGTCCAGATTTTTCTTTAATTTCACATGTGACCTGTTGGGTGTTCAGGAGGGTCTTATTTAGTTTGTGTTTATGTCACTTATGTGGGCTTTTTTTTGCCACTGATTTCCAGTTTCATTGCACTATGACTGTATAATACACATGGGATAATTTCAGTTCCTTTGCATTTACTTAAGCATGTTCTGTGAGCTAGTTTGTGGTTTGTTTTGGAGAAAGTGTCATGTTTTGCTGAAAAGAATGTACATTCTGTTGTTGTGGGGTGTAACACTTTGTAGATATCTACTAAGTCCTGTTGTTCACAGGTTTGGTTCAACTCTTATATTTGTTGTTGATTTTGTGTCTAATTGATGTTTGTTACAGTGGTTTATTGGGGCCCTCCATTACTATTGTATTAGTGCTTATCTAATTTTTTATATCCATTAGTGTTTGTTGTATATAGTTGGGTGGGCCAGTTTTTGGTGCATACATATTTATGAGTATTATTTCTTCTTCTTGAATTGTTCCCTGAACAAGTATGTAGTGACTTTCCTTGTCTTTTCTGTTGTGTCTTGGCTTATATTCCACTTTGTCTGCAAAAAGAATAACTATTCCTGTATGGAGTATTGCTTTTCAAACTTTTGACTTACATTCTGTGAATTTCTTTTTGAGTTAAATGCACACAGCATATTGTTGGATATTGTTTCTCAATCCATTCTACCAATCTGCTTGCTTTTAACTGATGAATTGACATTCACATTGATGATTGTAACTGATAATATATTGAGCCATCCTTGTCATATTATTTCCTTGCTGTTGCTTCCCTTTTTTTCCCTCCTGTAGTAGATTGAGAACTGGTTGACAAGTTGTAACACCCAGCTAAACTATATCAGTGTGGTGCTGGGTGAAGATAGCCCACCTGAAGATTGTTGCCAACATAAAAAGGAAGAAATGGTGATGTTGGTTCTTCTGTTGCTGTTGGTTCTCCTGGAGAAGCTTGTTGAGCTTTTTTCCTGATATAAATTTGGCTGTTCTTGTCATCAGAAGAGGTTGGGACCTTGTTGTGGAGAATGATTGTGGTTCACATTGGGGAAGCTCTGGTCCTTATTTTGAGTGTCACTTCCTGGCTGCAGTGCAGATTCCTCATCCCACTGGCACAGACTTTCTAGCTCCCACTGCTGACATTTGGGCCTTCCCAGTGTGGATCTGTGAAACAGACTTGCATGAGACATTGTTACGGGCTCTAAGGCTTCAGCTGGACTCATGCAGGACATTGCCATGGGATCCAGGCCCTTAGCTAGATTCTTTGGCTCTTTAGTGTGTGGATAAATTACCTGCACTGTTTTTTTTTTTTTTTGGACACTTTGGCTGAATATGATAAAATAATTTTATAAATTATGTGTCTTGCATGAAATTGTGTTTCTTGCAAACCATGACTGCCACATTTTTCTGTTCAGCTGCTTTCTTTGCTTGGTGGAGTGACTCATTCTATTGGGATTCTTAGGATTGTTGTCTTTTTCTAGAATACCCTTCAGAACTTTTTGGAGTTTTGGTTTGGTAGTTGTGAATTTCTTTAGGTGTTCTTTTTCATGGAAGTATCTTATTTTTCTATCAATTTTGAAAGATAATTTTGTAGGGTATATCAATATGAATTGGAGGTGGTTTTCTTTAAGGGCTTGAAGTACTTTACTCCAAGCTCTTCGTGACTGAAAGGTTTGTGTTGAGAAGTGTGCTGTAATGAATTTTCCTTTATATACTTTTAGTCATATAAAATTTTAACTTTTAATATTCTGTTCTTGTGTTGAATTTCTGAAATCTCCACTGTTACATGCCTTGGTGGCATAGTTTTTTTGTTTTTGTTTTTGTTTTTTCTGATCATGACTATTTGGAGTTCAGTATGCCTCACTTACCTATGTCTCAAATTCTTTTTCCATGCTTGGAGAGTTTTCTGCTATTACTTCTGTGATCAGGTTTCTCTCTTTGTGCCATCTTCTGATTTTTCATTCATCTTATATTGATTAGTTCATCTTATATTGATTAGTCTTTGCATCATCTAAACTGCTGTTAGATTGATTGTGTGTGTGTGTGTGTGCACTCCCTTGCTGTTTTTAAGAGGTCTGTGATTTGATGATTGCCAACCACAACTCTGTCTTCTAGATCTGATATTTTATCTTTACATTAGTTGAGTCTGCTGGGTATCCTTCCATAGAATTTTTAATCACCTACATTTCTATTTGAATCTGTTTTATGGAGTCAAGCCATTACCTATGTTGGACATTCATGGTTTCCATGTCTTTCTTAAGGTCTTCTATTTTTTATCTGTATCTATTGTAGATTCATTAATCATTTACTTCAGTATGATTGTCATGTCTTTAATTATCTTTTGTTTTTGTCACTTTTTGCTACTTTTTGCTGCAATCATTGCATAAAATTCAGTACAACAGTCTTTGATTTCTTCTACCTCAGTGCCCTCTTCATTTGCCTTGGATGGGTTAGGGAATTTGAGTTGCACCTTAGTCACATGTTTTCTCACTTTATGTTTATTTTCTGTTTTAATGCTTGTAAATTACTTATGGTAGGTAGTTTTATTCTTACTAGTATGGAGATTTCTTTAAGGAAATGACTACTTTTCAGAGATACCTTCTAGGCCTAGCTGGCTTTTGAGTCTGTTCCAACGTCCTACCCTTTCAAGAGTTGCTGCTTGTTTGGCTTAGCGCCCAATTCTTCAATCCTGGAGGGTAGTATTATTTATGACTCCCCTTAGATGATCTAGATATTGACATACAAAGAAGATCAATTGATCACAACAGCTTTGTCAACTTGGCTAAAGTAGTATAATCAGTAGTAACAATATCAAGAACAGACTAGAAAATGACAAACTGTGATAACAATTATTCTGCCACCTTTAATCATAGAACAAGATTTATAGTATATAAGGTCTAATATAAATCAGAAGTTTTAACCTAAGGGGAAAAAATTTAAATGAGATAAAAAGAAAAAAATAGAGAAATAAAAGAAGAGAAAGATTAGAAACAAGACTGAAGGACAAAGAAAGATTATCCAACTCTCAGGAAACTGGTGGAGAAGACAGAAGGGAAAGATGGAAAAACCTGAAACAGAAACAAAACAAAACCAAAAACTAAAAAGGATGTTCATACAAACAATCAAAAAACAAAACCCAACCAAGTGAACAACAATAACACAATTGTAGGGAGCTGCTAAAGCTGCAGATTGATCACACATTTGGGGCTAAAGCAAGGCCAGCCCTGGGAATACAGAGAGCCCAAAGCAAATTATGTAAACAAACTGTTCCAGCTTGGAAAAGGCAAGTTGCCCAGGCAAGCCAGGCAAACAAGTTGCTAGGTGCTGAGATTGACATCCTCCTCCTGAGAGTATGAATATACCTGCTGTGGTGCTGTTCCTTTTCTCCCATCAGGAGAAAGGATTCTACCTGACCTCAGCTTTTGCCTCTTTTTATTTTCCCATCCTCTGACATCCTCCTCCTGAGAGTATGAATAAACCTGCTATGGTGCTGTTCCTTTTCTCCCATCAGGAGAAAGGGTTCTACCTGACCTCAGCTTTTGCCTTTTTATTTTCCCATCCTCTCACTATCCTTTCCCCAGGAACATCTGGAGCTGCATTGGTACCAGCACACAATAATAAAACAAAAGCAAAGGAAAAAAATCAGAAAATTTTCTATGATTTAAAGCCTATGGTTATCTCTTGGGGTCTATAGTTTTGTGGTAGTGCCCAGTGTAGGGCATGACTCTTAATTTGCTAGTAGACAAAAAGCAGTCATAGACTAGATCTGTGCTGGATAATCCCAGTAAGCCCACAGTAGGACTAGGTCAGGTTGCTGGTTCTGCTACTTTAAGAACTACAGACATTCTGATCTTGGCCTCTGGTTCTAGGATTAAGGCCTGAGTTGTTCAGCCTATAGCACTCTGAGTATCTTTGGCCTGACCCTAGCTCCATAATCCTGAATGTCTCCTGCAGCTGTCCTTCATTCACTCACTGTGGGATTTCAGCACTGGGAGCCCTGAGATCAAGCCATCCCATAGCCGCTCCTAGTCCCAGGTTCAGTTGTCCCCTCCCTAATATGGTGTCTGATTCTAGTCACCAGCTGTTGTAGTATACCAAATCCATTGCTATGTTCCACTGGTGCGTTTGTCCCCAGAGGACTCTGAAGTTAACCACCCTCATGTGTCTTATGCCAAGAACTAGAAGGGGTGGAGTGCATATTTCCGCCTCCTTTTTCTGTGCTGAGGTCTTTGTCTTCATTTTCTTCATGGGCTCCAATTTTCACTTTAGATCCTTCCTGGGATCCACTTTACCCCCCCCCCCCCCAGTTATTTTACAGTGCCCAGATTCTAGACTTACTGCTCTGCCATTTGCCAGAAGTTCATCTGGTTTCTAATCTTTTTTTTTTTTTTTTTTTGACACAAGATCTTGCTGTGTAGTTCAGGCTGCCTAGAACTCTGTTGCGGAGTCTGGCCTTAAAATCACAGCAATGCTCCTTTGCCTGTCTGCTGGAATGCTAGGATTGTACCTGTGTGCCACAGGTGGCTACCTCGTATCTAATCTTGTCTAGCCAACTGTAGTAACTTTTCACACCTCTATACACTCTGTCTGGGCTTCTAGTTCTTCCTCTTAGAATCATGCAGCCACTGTTAACCCCTTCTTAGTTATTTTGTAAGCTATGTATCATTGTGTAAAATGTTATGTATGACTTGAGTGTAATAGATATTAGTAATTAAGATTGGAATAAAGAGAACAGGTGGTTGCCAGGCTTAATGGCTGTGAGTGACCCTTTAGTTCTTAGCCTGATAAGGCTGACATGATTGATATAGTTCCTGAATTTGTTATTTAGTAAATTCTGATATTGCGGAAAGACACCCATGTAATGTCTAGTTTATGTTACTGGCATAGCTCACTCATAACAAGTATTTAAACCTTCTTCAATAGAAGCTAACTGAAAAATTTAAAGATGTTCTCTGTTTTTTTTTTTCAAGTTGGTTACCACATGGTGTTCAGAAAGAATGTGATCTGGCAATAGCTATTAGGTTTAGAAAATGGAGTGCCTTCATTTGATAGTTTAGAATGGTCTAGGTAGAGAGGTTAGAATGGAAAATGGCTGATTATTCATTTATACTTTTATTTCTTCATGTAATAAAAAAAGGAATGAATGTAGAGAAATAATTTTTGATGGTTGCTTAGGGTCAGGTAGTATCTGAGGTATATACAGTGCATTTCCTACCATTGCAAAGTTCATAGTCTGATATGTTAAGAGAAGATTATTGAAAAAAGTATGGTAGATTACACTGAGAAAATTGAACATTAATTTCATTGTGAAAAATTTCAAATATATACAAAAGTAATAAATAGTATAATAATCCTTTCATATACTTCTAACTTAGATATACCAATTACCAAGAATTCTCCACACTTGTTTCTATATCCCATCCCACCCTCCTTTTTCTTTTTCACCTGAGCTTTTAAAGCCAATTTCTGACAGGAAGTTTTTTCTCTCATACAGACTTTAGTATGCATCAGTAAAGCATAAGGGCATTTTCTTACTTAACCACAGCAGCATCATCATAACTATAATAAATCTTGTAAGAGAAGACATTTGAGCCAAGATTAAAAGGAGGTGAAGTCTTCCCATAGCAGTTGAGAGGAGACTGTTCAGGGAGACTGTTCAGGTAGCCTGTGCAAAGGTCTTACAGGACTGAAGCATGACAATAGTATGTAAGCAGCATGTGGCTGATGCAGAGTGGTTGTGTGCAAGGTGAAAAGACACTAGGTCAGGTAGGCAGCTAAGAGGAGTGTAACTATTTTTTGGTTCCATGGGAAACCATGCAGGGTTTTGAGTGAAAAAATGATCAAATTTTATTTAAAAATTGCTCCATTGAAAATACTGTGTAAAGGAAGGGAAGCTCAGGATGTTGTTATTGATTAAAAGGTATATTTTTGTTTGTGTTTTTCAGTGGCTCATGCCAGATGGTAGCAGTGAAATGGCAAGAAATGTTTGGGCTTTGAAGATTGAGTTAACTAGATCTCCTAAGTGTGGATGAGGGAGAATGTAAGACATGTAGAAAACTCACAGCTTTTTGACCTGATTAACTCCAGGTGTGGAGTAGATTTGGGGAGATCATCAGAAGTTTAATCTTTTTTTTTTAAACGTACAAGTAGGGGCCACCATGGGGAACGGAAAGAGAATCAAGAAGCCAAACCATGCTTTCCTGTGGGACTAGCAGGCAAGAAAGACCCCCCCCCCCACTCCTGCCCCAGCACCTGGCTGATTCAGAGGAACTCAGATGATAGCAACTGAGGTGAAAGCTTGATGCTTGTATTGTTTGATTGACTTTGCAGGCCTAGGGCTGGTGCTCTGGGCATCTGTTTGGAGGATGGCAGTGTGCACTGTGGCAACTTTTGGGGGGGTCTCTTTCTGTCTTGTTTTTGAAATCCAGTGATTTACTATTTTGTTTTTTTTCCCCTGTATCTGGTAACCTGAACAACTATTTTGAAGATAACAATATGCATTATAACAACCATTGTTAAATTTTTATCATCTTGTTTTGAAAATGTATGTAGCTATTGTTGTCATTTTGTTTTTGTTTGTTTGCTTCTTGATTTTTCTTTTCTTTTTTCTTTTTAAAATTAAAAAAAAAATACAAGTAGGATACCTGCTTATACCTAATTGGATATTTAAGGCTGGTGTTAGGAAAAGAGGTAGCAGTTAAGTGTGGTGTGTACTATTAATACAGGTTGATGATCAGGTTGTGTATGTCTTTTATCTGGATTACCTGGAACCAGAAATTTTTGAGATTTGGAATATTTGTGTAGACTATAATAATTGGTCATCTCTTGTATAAAAATCTGAAAGTTAGAATTGCTCCAAAATCTGAAGCCTGAGTATTATATTGACACTCTAAATGTTTTGGGGTTACACTTTTTAGATTAGAGATGTTCAAACATGTAATGGTTGGGGCTACAGCTCTGCAGCCAGATAAAATACAGATGTTCATAAATTATTGCTGCTTAAACCATTGATAGTTGCTAAGTTAGAACTACTGTTAACTTCATTAAGAAAAGGTTCATTAAACAAAGATACATTTCCTGTTTTTTACAAACCATTCAAGAATGAATAAAATGAAAGTATTCTTAAAAGTATTATAGTGTCCATCTCTTTTTATTATGTTAAGATTTATTTAAGATAAGGTAGTCATCTCTGGATTCCTTGGGGTCACTAAGGGCAATCCCAGAGTACTTTGGAAGTACTGACTAATTAAGTCAGAGACATTTGTAGAATCTGACCAGAGAATTATCTGAAGTGCTCTGGTAATTTCAGGGTACCCTTGAAGACCCTAATATCCTTCCTTCCTATCCTGAACTCATTAAAATTTGGATTAAAAAAAAAAAAACTCTGACATTTTCTAAATCTGAGCTACTTAGGAAACATATTAAACATTCAGAGACATATTAAACATTCTTACCTTTTTCTTTCTACTGGTAGTACCACCAGAGAGAGAGAGAGAAAGAGAGAGAGAGAGAGAGAAAGAGAGAGAGAGAGAGATTTTCATCATAGGCAACCAAATGCTTGTTAGTCTGGAGGTGGGTACTATGGAAGGGATGGTTGTCAGCACGGATGTTTTCAATAGCTTTGTGCAGTGTAGACTTCTTGTGACTATTTTGAAAATCTTATTTCTCCTTTTAAAAAAACTCTTCTAATTTCTTTTTTTGATCATTTGGAGTTTTGAGTACAGGTTATGGAAGTGTGTGAATGAGTGCCACATCAACTTGGTGATGTGCTGGAATTGCAGTTGCTGTGGTAGCTTGCATTAGTGGGAATAATTTTAAATACTAGGTTCAGAATCAGAGACACTCCTGTGTATGTGGTTGAATTAGCCCTAAAAACAGTCTGGATTCTCTGATCCACTGAGCAAAGTTGTCACATAGGAAAAGGTCAGATATTCATGTTAAAGTAATTCTCTTTGGGCACTTACCATCTTTTACTTATCTTGTCTAGGAGATGCACCGGAGATTTGAGAATGCCCCTGATTCTGCCAAAACAAAGGCTCTGCAAACTGTTATAGAGATGAAAGTAAGTGAGAATCTAATAAAGAACTTTTCACTTTTAAATCATCATGCATTTTCATATGATTTTTATAAAATGTTTGGGAATAGCACTTCACTCATGGGAGACTGAAAGGAAATCCTGACTTAGCAAAAACGACACCTTAAAAGGGAATTTCAGTTTCCTTTCAGTTGTAGATCATGATGCAAATTAGATGAAAATAGCTGGTTTGAATATTGTTAGGTCAGCTATTCTTAAACTTCTTGATCTCAGGACCCCATAACTTTCTTAAAGTGACACGGTCACTTCCTTCATTTTAAGACGATACTTGCCAAATAACAGGTCTCAATAACCGCATTTTACCAGTTGTTCTTTTAAGTAAAAATTGTGCTCTGGTGCTAGGGATTTAGCTTAGTGGCACAGAGCCTGCCTGGCAAGTGCAAGGTCCTGAGTTGTATTCTATTACCTGCCTCCCCCCAAAATTTGTGTTCCACGAAGAGTACCCAGTTGTTTGCAGCTCAAGGCAACATACTAGGAATATTGCTGGGGACATCCATGGTACCTTAGGAACATCCGTGTTACCTCAGTGTCCAGCAAAAGTATTTCATATTGCTTCCCATTTTGTTGCACAGAATATAAAAAGGTGTGTGCGTGAAGTTTATTAAAAGTAATGCTTTTTACTACAAGGATATTCTTTAATTTTTTTTTCCTTGGTGTGAGTCCCTGACACTGAAGAATATCATATCTTTTAGCATGAATTTATGCCATTGGCTTGATTTGTGCTAAGGCATAAACAGTTTTGCTTTTAACACCATTGCTTTTATACCTTTAGAGCAAGTGTCAACACAGTAGAAAAGTCAAATGATAACATAGTATTACTATGGAAGTAGTTTTGACTCTGCAGACTTTGAAAGGATCTAAAGAACCTTCAGAGCTCTAGAGACTTTTGAAAAGCTCAGCTTTAATTTAGTGAATAGGTAGAAATCTTAAAACTATATGATATGCTATGTATGGACTTGCTTTTAGAGCTAAACTACTTGGGTTGAAAATCTAGCTATACTTAATTAGTTATGGGATTATGGAACAAGTTACCTAACCTTTCTGTCCCTCAATTTCTTTATTAATAAATGTTGATAAGGATCCTATCCAGCAAATTGTTTTTGAGGTTTAAATTAGTTAAAACTCATAAAATACTTTGAACAGCCTCTCACATGCAGTAAGTATTTAGTCCATTTTAGTGCTGCTGCTGTTGTAGGCCTACCACTGAGGTCTACCTGCTCAGATCTTGTTTGTTTGCTGCTCACAAAACACAGGAGACATAGTGCAAAGGAGGAGGAAGAGAGGAGGAAGGGAGACCTTATGTTGCCTCAGATCACTATCCCACTGGGTTTGGATGTGCAAAGGCCCTTTGTAGAAGGAAGAAAGGAGAGAGGGAATACTGTGAGACAATAAACAACTCCATGGTTTTTTTTTCATCCACTTCTGACCTTTTAGGCTTCTTTTTACCTGTCTTTCCCCAAAATTGGGCTGTGACCTCCTAGGGCCAGCATCTGCATGTACTGTCAGTTGGTCTAGGTTGAGGATAGAATGGGGTAGTGGTTTTATGCCCTCTTCCTGAAGAGGTTTGGTAAAGCCGTTTATGTCTAAAAGAAAAAAATTGTAACTTTTAAAGATTTCTTTTGACATGTTGGTACACCTTGACACTGTGGTTTGTATTGTGAGCCTTCATTTTATATTTTTTGATACAATACTTAGTTACTAATATAGAAATAATTTTATTTAAATAGGTGCTCCTCAACAGTGAGAACTGTTTTCTTAAGTTGGGTAGTTTCCTCTTAAAATTTGATATATATGTATCTTTTCTCCAAGGGGAGAGAGGGTTTACCAGATCATTCCAAATTATTGAATTTGATGTTCTTTGTAGCTAGATAATTAGCAACCTTGAATACATTCTTATAAGAACCTTTAAAGTGGTTTAAATTCATGATTTTATTAACATTCACAACACATCTACTTGTGCATGTTATTCTTGATCCTGGTTGATACCTAAGAATAAAACACTTGAATGTACTTACGTTCATAGAATTATTTCCTTACTCATCTTTTGATAAAATGGGGTAAGTGTAATCTTTAATTGGTAGTGAAACTGTTTTTAAGTTGTGTTTAAGTTTGCTGAGAAACAAGAGACTCTGGTGCCTGAAAAGAGTCAAATGAATGTTATATTGAAGCCATAGTTGAAATAACTGAGTCGCTTAGAAAACAGCATGTAGTATGGGCAAATCATGAGGATCTAGAATAGTCTTTGAGACAATAGAAAGAAAGACAATGAAAGAGCCCAGTAATATTCACGGTGGTATAATTTTCTTCACCCTGTTCTCCTTTTCCTCTCTTTCTTATCCCTTCATTTACCATCTTCTATCCTTCCATTATTTCTTTTTCTACCCTTCTGTGTCCCCCTTTTTTTCTTTAGCAATGAAAAAGCAGACAAAAATTCCTATGTTGCTCTAGGATTAGAGTGTTTTGGGTAGAAGTAGAAGAATGATTGGGACACCAATTAATTGAGGGTGATAACTGAGTACTTGGTGTGATCATTCCTGGAATACATGCAGGATATGGAAGGAAGATTCAGATGGACTGACAGGTTCAGAGAAACTATAAAAGTTAGGGAAGTGAGAGTTCTCTGTGAGGTGGAAGAATAGCAATAAATAGAGTGAGAACATGTTTGGCTTGGGAACACAGTCCTGGCTGATAAAAGGATCCAGAATGCAGTCCTGTAAACTGAATATCTGAAGTGGACTGGAAGATGTCACTGGAATTGAAGATCTTAAGGATTCTGACACTGATATCAAGTAGTCATTGTAACAGTGGCCCTTGAAGGGAAGATTGTGAGAGTGCCAGACTTCATAAGATGGTAAAAGTGTTGAGAAATCCCTAGATGACTGCATGAGGAGTGAAAAAGGATGTGAACTTTACCTAAACGGCAGGCAGCATTGGGAAACCAAGAGAACACCAACCTTAATCCCTTGTGCCTTTGTGGTACAAGGGTTACTAGAGAAGGTTCAGAGAAATTATACACAGCCAGCTTTTTCTTGGGGCAGGGAGATAACTTTTGATATCTTGGAATTTAACCAGTTACCAGTCCAATCATTTAAATACAGGATGTCCCAAAATTGCATATTTTGTCATTAATTTTTGTAAGGTAATATAAAAACTGACAATTTTATCAGATTTATTCAGTAGTGTTTCTGTGTGTGATATATGAGAAAAGATTCAATGCAAAATGCGATGTTACAATCTGGATAGTAGTAACTAGTCTCTTTCTGATTTTTTTTTTTTTTTTGCATTGTTGTCTTTCTTTGAACAATACACCTTACATTGTCGTATTGGCCTTTCCTTTTTTTTTTCCTGTGGGTAATATAATTACAATAAAATACGTATCCACTAAAGGGCTGGAGTTTATCTCAGTGGCCTAAGTGCCTGCCTGGCAAGTGTGAGGTTGTAAATTCGATCCCTGGTACCAAAAAAAAAAAAAAAAAATCTATCCACTAAACATGGTAACAGTGGATGTCTGGGTTGGCATTTTGCTATACTGTATTTTTCAATTATTTGGCCTATGAGACCTAATCTAAATTATAAATGATGACCTTTTGAACCTCCTTGTTTTGAATAAATAACAAATGAGTTCCATATTATTTGATCCAGAAGGTACATAAATATTTTATGATATTTTTTCCCCTCACTTTTTGATGATAGGATAGCTTGTTAGATGTTTGTCAATTCTGTCAACACCACCCACAGAATTTATTATAATCATTGACCCACAGAATTTATTATAATCATTGACCACTACTGGAATGTTTTTAGTTTCTTTTAATTCTATCATTTATGAGCTATGAATAGTTGACAACACAGAGACATCTCTTTTGTTTTTCCATTTCATAATACAGACTTTTTCTCTCTGATGTGTTAACATTTCTCCTCTTTTCGGTGTTTTCTTTTGTGGACCTTTTAGCACTTCCTTCCTATTTAGTGTCAGTGTCTCATGTCCGTTTTGTATTGTAAAAGCATATCACTGAGTTTTGGAGAAGTATAACAATTTTATCTAGTGTACTTATATGATAAGTTTTTATAGATTGTAGTACAAAATTATGTTATTTTTCACAAATAAACACAAATTGTAAAAGAAAATAACCAGAACCATTAGATTTCATTACAAACAAACATCAAAGGCGAACATAACATTCTAAATTTTAAAAAATGCAAAAAAAAATAGTCAATATAAAATGAATAAACAGACATATGAGTATGTCTTCGGCCAACAAGATTCAACTGGTTGACACCTGCCTGAGCAGTGTTTGTGATAGTTAGTACGTAAACAGATGCACTGCCACTGTGCTGCCTGAGTGGTGCTTGGAATAAGCTGTTATGTGGTTAGCAATGAGTAGAGAAACTCAGTAGCCCCAGTGGGATTGGTTTAGCAATGATGGTGTTACGGGGTGAGGAATAGAGAGAAGTAAGACAAAAAAGAACTTGCTTATGTGATTGAATTTAAATGACTAAATCAAATCCTGGTATGTATATTTCTATATTAGTTCAGTACACTTAATGTTAACAGAGCATAAGTTTGATTTGAATAAATTTGTAAAAGGTAATTTTTGGTGTTTTTTTAAAATAAAGACACTGTGTGTGTGTGTGTGTGTGCTTGTGTGTGCGTTTGTTCATTCACTCCTGTGTTTCTTTTTAAATAGGGTCTTCCTATGTAGGCTAGGTATGGCTCAAACTTATAGTTATTATGCCTTGTATGAATAAGAAAACTGGTTAGACTATCAGTGTTAAATAAATCTAATCTTGTTAACAGTTGAGTGGATACTCAACAGTTGAAAGGTCGGGTTTTGCCTTATTTCAGAGCATAGTATGTTTCTGGTTAGTGCCTGCCTCAAGAGGTACAATTTTGGGGAGAAGCTTTTATGGTACGTGATTGTTAGTAGTTAAAGTGCTTACTTGATCAAGAGCTGCTTTTTTTCTCAGTGTTAGGAATGAAGAGAAAATGGGTAAGTTTTTTTTTTTTTTTTTTTGCAAGGGGCTTTTAGGGGCCTTATACAGTCACAGAGTTATAGTTCTTCCTACGGCCCGTGTTGTTTTGTGTAGAACCTGAGTTGTGCTAGAGATATACTTCCCCATTTTAGCTGCTCCTCTTTCATTACTGCTGGCTAAGGGAAGGCTGGAACCTATATTTTACTTTTAGTCACATGCATATGCCTAATATTTTAGGCAATGGAATATTGTAAAAATTGTTATGAATATAATTATTTTATGTATCCTGATACTTGAAAAATAATTACTGTAATCTTAAAAGTGAACTTCAGATAGCTAAATTTAAGTAGTTTTTTAAGGGTTGGGAAATGGTATGAGGCTGATTTTAAATGAGTAAATCAAAATCCTGGTTTACATATCTCTATTTTAACCTAATACATGTAATTTTGAACAGTGTACAAGTTTAATTTGAATAAATCTGTAAAGGATAGCTTTCACAGTGATTTAAAAAAAAAATGGTATTGGGTGTTGAACCCTGAACCTTCTTACTGAACTATACTCCACCTGCTCCTTTAAATTTTGAGATGGGGTCTTTCTGATTCACCAAGTTACCCAGGCAGGACTTGAACTCTCAATCCTTTTCTCTAATCCTTTTAGGATCCTGGGATTTGCAAGTGTGTACTACCATGCTTTGGTTATTGTTGTGTTATTTTTAAAGGCATTGTAGTGAAACAGGAGTACATCCTCCCTTCTCACATCTCTGGACCTGAAAATAGATATAGTTCTCTTCTGAGAGATCCTTAAAATATTTGTGTTCTAGGTATGTGAGTAAGTACAGTCAACCAAGAAATCTTTGAGGTAAAGTAGAAATGGAGATCAATCTCAAAATAGCTTCCTACAGGACTTTTTCAAAAACTCCCAATTAGAATAAAGCCATACTTAATTTGTACTCCTTAAAGTCTCTATTTCTTAGATAAATAAGCATGTAAAGTACACATATAAAACGCTTCAGTATAGTTTTCTTGTAATTATTAATGTCTGAAGTAATCTAGGGATAAATTAGTGTTACAAACAAAACTAAAAACTTTTATTGAGAAGGATGTACTACTAAAAGGTGATATTTTTGGCAATGATGTTGAATTACAAGAAAAACGTGTGTGTATATGTACATAGGTATGTATGTATGTATGTATTTGTTGATTGATTGACAGAGATTTTGCTATGTTTGCCACGCTGCTCTGAGCTCCTCGACTCAATGATCCTCTTGTCTCAGCTTTTAGACTACCAGGACAACAGGAATGTGCCACCATGGGTTTTTTTTTAAATTATGAATTTTTTTCTTTATGGAAAAAGAGCAAAACAGAAAAAAAGGTAGAAATAATACAGAATTAAAAAAACCAGTAAGAAATCACTAGTTGATAAATTACATATTGTTATCTTAGAAGTAGTTGCTCAAGTCAAAATCAAAGCATACAAAGTGAACAAACGACAGTACAACCATTCTGTTTGATAAACTAACAAAAACTTGGTACTAGGTTATCTATCTTGCACATTTAAACATAAATACAGTTGTATCCTGTAGTGCATTTTCTTTCCCTTTCATTATCTCAATATCTATTACACATTTTGGATCTTATTACTCTTTCAGTTTTTTTATTTTTTTATACTAGAGAGACAATATGGTATTTACAAATGAGAGTCTGATTTATTTCATTTATGAGGATAGTATCAAGTTGCCAAGAATTCTTGTTTCTCCTCCCTATTAAATATTTTAAATATAGAGAAATGCAAAGAATAAGATTTTTTTTAATTTTTTAAAAATTTATTTAAAGAGAAACAAAAGCATGTAAAGGGTAAAGGTAATGCAGAATTCCAAAAAAAAAAGATAAACAATAAGAAATCACTAGTTAATAAATTACATATTGTCCTCTTAGAAATAGTTGCTCAAGTTACAAAATTAAAGCATACAAAGTAGATGGTCAAACAGTGAGAGTGTAAACAGCTACGCATGTGTGAATCTCTACATGTATTTCTATCCTTTCTGTATTAGAGGGAAAAACAAAACAGCAAGACAAAACAAAACAAATTCCTATAAAAACATGAAACCAAAAAGTCATATAAAACCACAGTACAAGGTGATCTACAGTGATTACTGTGTTGTTTCTTATTATCTTCAATAGAATGTCTATATCATCAGGCATAATTGAATATAGCAGTATAATTGAGTATAGCAGTAAATAACAATATTAGTAAAAATAAAACAT